>CAJQZN010017306.1:0-11011 GCA_907164685.1 Colias eurytheme | reverse complement strand
TAGCTGTTTGAAGTTGTATCTATATTATTGAATTAAATTTGATACATGAATATTGTCTGGTCTGAATTTTAACTTGCAGTTAACAAAGTGCACAGCTATATGGCGACAAAATCGATAACTCGGCGTGTCACGCAACCAGTCGCGTCCTTTCATTAGCTACGATCGAAGTGCTCTTTAATAAACATTACTGACCGAATTCGTCCTAATGGCATTTCAATGGCACCCTGATATGATGAATGGGTTACGTTCAACTATCCTATTACCTCTCCATAATTTTTAATATTTAATGAAGAACTAAATAAAACGATTCTTCAAAACCTACTTCTACAATACAAGTCAAGTCTGTATTTACAATACAAGTCTCTATTTGAAATGAGACGCAATTCAAAGAGATGAACTGCACGAGTTTCTTTGTTATTTCTTTTCCTTTGCTTTCGGATTTCGATTGTAGTTGGGACTGGAACAAATCAAAAGGAAAAAAGTTTAACAAACATCACGTTTCGATTTCAATTTCTGTGTTTATTCTGTAGGGACTGCGATGATTGTTAATGTATTATTCTCGACAACGATAGTGCCAGTCGGAGCGATAAACTGTAATTAAGAATCTTATTTTGGCAAGGCAGTGGGTATGTCCCAAGGGAGTGGCTGGCGATGCCGGTCTGAACTCTCCCTCACGTAATCGGTTTTTCTTAGCGCATCGGCGGTCAGCACCAGTGAAGAAACCCGTCGGAAAACCAAGAACCAAACAACCAAAGAAAGTCAAATTCATCAGTAAGTTTACATCGGTGTAATGTGTTTCATGAAAGTTTACCTGCACTCACTTAGCTTTTACAACACGTTTTACTTTGCAGTTCGTAACTTGCGCACCTTTTATGCTTTACTAAAAACGGGGCGGCCATAACTTCTGTATCAACCGACACGCTCTATAAAGTAACTCCATGTCTGGGGAATAAGTCGTATCTTTGCGTATGAAGATATATAGCTCGGGTGTGTAAAATCGGTATGACTCATTCGTGGGGAGGCTCACCCTCCTCGTTATAACTCAACAGGCGTAGGTCTAAGGGACTAAACGAGTCGACCTTGAGAATTGCATTACTTCAGCCCAAGTGCTGCGGCTTGTTCGACACGTTTTTAAAATTCAGCCCATAGAAGAGGGACCGTACCTTAATTATGTCCTTAAATCGTCCCCGCGAGCGTAGGGTGTTAATTGCTGCGTACAGCGTAATCATAATTTAATGTGTCTGGGTATTTGCGTAATATCGCGTCATGGCCCTTTGTTTAACGAAGAGAGTGGCTCGCGTTATGTTATTTGCTTGGTGGCAGTTAACAATAATTATGTTGACTTACAACATGCCATAAAGATTCATAACCTAGATGAGTTTTCCTGGAGATTGTGGTAGGAAATATGACGATATTGAAAAAATCTTATTAAAACCCGCAAAATATAGCCTCACCAATGCTAACGTTGCGGTCCCTAATATCATTCGCGAAAGCTTTACAAACTTTCATTTTGAAAATGTTAGAACATTATCCGATAAATCCGCTTTATCAAGTTTCTTTTACGCTGTAGGCTTTTAAACAACTTTTACATTATTGAAGTTTTAATACACAACCACGGATTACTTTTGTTTCTTGTTTTGATGGAAATGTTCCATCACTGATATTTGTGTTTGAGCTTTTAATAGACGAGATTTTCATCTTAAGTTTTTTATATTTTCTAGTTTTTATGATTGCTTTTGTATAACCTTTTAATATTTCACTCGTGTTTCAAACTATTGTTTTAACGTCTGTCTCAGACTGTTATATTTTAAATAAACTGTATACCTACATTCTATTTAATATATTTCTTATAATTATTATGTACGGAAAATATCACGGACCGTTGTTGACCTTTTTAAAAAACTTTTACTTGCAATTTCTCTATAACGCAAAAGTATTTGATTATTTTATTAGCAAAACAATTGCTTCAACATAGACATTTAGCATCTGTTGGTCTATAAAACAGCACCTACAATAGTATATTATTCTATAGCCACTGAAATCCGCTGCCAAGAGATGTCGAAGGGCGGTCTGGCGTACGAGGTGATCCTCGCGGAGCCTGTGGGAGTGCCGGTCCCGCGCCGCGCCGACTCGCCTGAGAAGACTCCCTCTGTAGAGGAGATCCAGGAGAAACTTAAAGCCGCGGAGGAGAGGAGACGTGTAAGTATTTGTGATGTTTATGTTTGTTGGGCCTGTGGCATTTGTCTTGTGTTTTTAATACTCTTTTACTAGATTTCTAGTTGACCTTAAAAAAAGATTGCAGACACTGATTTGATACATAGCCAGTAGATGTAGAATTTAATTGATTTAAACAAGTAAGCGGAGAACTGGTACAAATGTCTGTATATGATTTGAAAAATACTTATTATTTATTGATCGTTGTGGGTCTGAACAAAGTTTCACACTTTTATAAACATGAGACGATAATATAATTTTTATACATTAAAATATATTTTTATGTTAAAATAAAGATAAAGGCTATATATTATATAAGTTACATAAACCTCGGTGACCTTACAGAGTCTAGAAGCAAGCAAGATGGCAGCGATCGCCCAGAAGATGGCGAAGATCGAAGAGGCGTCCAAGATCCGCAGCGAACAGACGAACAACTTCATCTCCACGACCAAGGAGGCGTTGGACGCGAAGATGGACTCGCACGAGGAGAAGCGCGAGGCCTACATCAACGAGCTGAGGGCGAGGCTCAAGGACCACCTCGAGGGTGTTGAGAAGACCCGGTAAGTGGAAGATGAGCTTTTTTTATAGGATTGAGACTTCGGTTTTGTGTCGCAGGAAAGCAGATATGTTTGTCATTGTTTGTGTGGCTGTCACTTTGTAAGGTGACTTTTAAGTTTTATTTTGGTGAAGTTGTAGACAAGGAGACTATTTTTCGAATACACACACATGATTAATCGTCCCTTATAACCTATCCAACAAACAAAATGTAATACGTGCGGCAATATTCTTGGAATTTCTTGTAATAAGTTGGAAACAATTTCCATTTTTGCTGAAGGAACTTGTTCAATAGACTAGGCGTTAAAAATTCCCAGAATAGAATTAAGTATTTCTCTTATTTACCTTTCCGCGTCCTAGCCTATAATAACCCAATTCCTGCAAAAATCTCATTAGAATCCGTCGGTGAAATAATTATATAACATATTAACTTGCAGTAATCGTATTATGGGTCAATGGATTTTCCAGAGCGACCTCACTTGACCGGGTTTAGTTACACGCTCGACAACACACCATCATTCGCTTGTTGAACACGATAATAATCGACTTCTAATGAAATTCTAACCTTAAATTTTAATCTGATAATAATTTAATAGTCTACGATATAAATTTATCTATTCTAGAAGCTAAGGTCAAAAGCTATTGTCAGGGAACCTTCAATGTTTGAGCTGTTTTGTTACCAGATATAAACTGGAGGTCGTACCCTCTGGAGAATGGGGTGATATACATTTCAATAGTTGAGAATACAATACGTGTTGTGCAATATAAATTTATAACAATTCGCAATTCATGAGACATTTCTTATTAAATCGATCGTTTATGATTCGTCACATACACAGTAAAATATTATCTCGTAAATTGAGGATATCGATCATTATCTTCGAAAGATTAAACTGTTTTGTATACTTATTGTTTGGTCATATTCATGATCTTTCTTCTTCTAATTAGTGTTCTTGTAATTTAGCACATATTTCAAAAATAAATTTATTGGTAGGTATTGGTTACTGCTATTTATAATTAAGCCCAGACTTAGTCGAGGAACCCGCTACGTGAATATTACCTGCTAAACGAACTTGCTAAATATTATCATACTAGCTTCCGCCCACGACTTTGTACGTGCATACCCGTTTTTCCCCGTTCCCGCAAGAATTTCGGGAAATCCTTTCTTAGCGGATGCCTACGTCCTAACAACTACCTGCATGCCAAATTTCAGCCCGATACGCCCAGTGGTTTGGGCTGTGCGTTGATAGATCACTATATCAGTCACCTTTGAGTTTTATATATATAGATTTTGATAAACGTCAACTTTACCATTTACAATTTTACTTTGCATCGGGTCCATTTTTGGACCAATAAACACCCTGACCACATCCTTAATAAATCAACTTTTAGACCACAATAGTTCTTGATAAATGAAATATCATATTGTGATTAATCACCCTACAGGTTGACTCTGGAGCAGCAGACCGCCGAGGTGTACAAGGCGATCGAGGACAAGATGACCACCGCGGCTGATAAGCGCGACGAGAACATCAAGAAGATGCTCGAGCGTCTGCGCGAACATGTACGTGATTTTGGATTTTGAATCTTATTGCATTTGGTACATGTTTTGTGTACATGTAAAACATTATTAAATATATTCACAGTATATATTTAATAATGTTTTACATGTACACAAAAACGCGGACTTACACACAAAAGTAGGAGATAGACACTGTTATGGCACAAGGAATAGAAATAAAATTGAAATGCCATTTTATAGGTTAGCTAAAGTTAAAAATTCATTTTTGGGCCAAGGTATACGTTTTTACAATAGAATTCCTCATAGTATTAAAGAGTTTAGTAGTGTTAAATTTAAAACTTATTTAAAAAATGTATTAGTTCAGAGAGCCTACTACAGCATTAAGGAATATATGGAAGATGAAAATCCATGGAGGGTTGTCGCGTAAGAATAACAGGACAGTTCTTTGGCATATTATGATAATATATAATATTATGTAGTTAGATGTAAGTAACATGTAATGTAAAATTATATTGTATATGGACATGACTTTAAAAGAGCAACTATGGAGTTTCTTGCCGGTTCTTCTCCATAGATACTGCTTTCCGAATCGGTGGTAAATTTAAAGAATGTAATGACGATTCAAAAGTGCTTCTGGAAGAAGTCTAATTGAATAAATAAATGTTTGAGTTTGAGTTTGAGTTTGGGAATAGGTGTTAAAATTAATTGATTACAGCATTTTAATTCTATAGCAAATAGCTGATATTCTTTTTGGGGAAGAATTCTTTGATTGGACAATTATTTGATCTGAAACCAATTCTATCAATTATCAAATACTATTGTACAGTTGTACAAATAATAATTTACATTTTTCCTCTATTTATCTCTTTGAAATCGACATTCTCTCGTTATTATTACTACCGGTATGTGAAGTCTCGTGATCGTTTTTAAAAACTTGAAACTAGATCATGTTCTGTTCCTCTATAACCACATTCTTCTACCCAACTTTTTGGCTCCAAGTATTCCAGCACTTAACACTTGACTGTATTACGTGTCCAGGAGGAGCAGGTGCGCAAGGTGCGCGCGGGCAACCAGGAGCGGTTCCAGCAGCTGGAGAGCGCGATCCAGGACAAGCTGCAGCAGGCTGCCGAGCGCCGCCTGCAGCTCGAGCACGAGCAGAAGGAGAAGCTGCGCAACCACGTGAGTTACACCTGGGGGTTATAGGTCTAAAAGTTTTGCTTTTGCAGCTGGGATACCAGAAACGGGGGAGCAAGGAAAGCTGTGCAACCACTTTAGTTACATCTGGGAATTATAGGTCTGCAAGTCTTAAGAGTTGACACTGGACGATAAATATTCCAAGGAATGGAATTAGTTATGTAACTGGAAAGAAAATTGCAGCTGCTGTCAAGGTGCGGTAAAAGTAAGTGACTAACACCTGGAGAAACGGTGAAAATTTGTTCTGGAAAAACTGCAGCAAATTCCAAGGTTTGGTAACTATGTGAGCGCATTTACAGTTTGGATACCAGAAAATAAGTAAAAAATAGTGCAGAAAACTTTCGGAGTGCTTTTACAAAAAAAATACTATAGGTTTAAAATGCAGCTCCTCATTTAAGTATAACACACACAAGGTAGGACGAAAATATAAATATGTCCCAGCGAAGCGGCAGAGATCTGAAATCAAATTATACATCGAATTCTTCATGTTAAAGGGTAATTCATTCTTAATTTTTAAGTTTGTTATTCTATTCGCATTATTACATTGTTATATTTTATTTCACCATCTTATCAAAATCATCTTATCATTTTACACCATCCATATGCAAAATATGAACATAAAAAAAATCGAAAACCATCACTATACATGTTTTTTTTCTCCCATAATTTTTTTGAAGTGAAAACTTCTTTAGCGGCGTTGGGTATAAAATCTTAAACTTGCGCCAGGACACGTGACCTGATCGAAAATGCGTAAGACGGATGGATATCAAACATGCTCAACGTTAATAATCAAGTTTTCACTTCTGTCGGCACTCCCGGAGTGCAACCTGTCTTTTTTTTTATTGATTTTTTTCATCGTTTTATTATTTTTTTCATCACCATAATCATAGAACAATAAGCTGGCTGAGGTGCGTTCAGTGCTCTCAGCGAAGGTGGAAGAGATCACGAAGGACATCGAGACGAAGCTGACCGCTGCGGAGATCAACCGCGAGAAGGAGATGCAGAGGAAACTCGACTTTGTTAAGAAGGAGGTTGGTTGGGTTTTGCGTGGCTAGTTGGTGCTGGTGGATGGCGAGTGTGTTATAGACCAATATAAAAACAGACCAGGAACGTTTTAGGCATATTATTTTAAGGGCCGATTTTTCAATGCTTGGATAAAACTTATCCGTCCAATAAAGTATAACACGATAATATTAAAATGTCACGTAAACTGTCAAATACGGGCAATTAGAATACGTTTATAAAATGGTAGTTTTATACATTATTCGACGAATAAATGTTATCCAAGCATTGAAAAATCGGCCCTAAAATTGAGATTTGAGACATCTTTCTTATAAATATAAATTATTTAAAATCATTTTAAAGTTGTTTCACTTCTTTGCTAGATTATTTCTGGATATTATTTATCTAACTTTTATTTAAACAAAATAAGAATTTACTTTATATAAAAATCATTTCTCTTTTAGTTACCTTAGCTGATGCATGTTTCACTATAACGTACTTATCTGTTTCATTCCGTTCATTACTAAAGATTTGCACACAACCTTACTTACCATAACCCATTATTACCGTCTCTAAATTTACTTTCCAAGTGTTTTTTTTTACTTTTATCAGCCAAATATATTTCAATATTTTGTTAACTTCGTCTCCATGTACCATACTTACTAATAACCCATACATTCCAGGAGCGGCGTGCTGAACTAGTCCGGCAGAACAAGAGCGCGCGTGCTGAGTCCGACGCGCCCACGTCCGGCTAGACCCCCCCCCGCACCGCTCACCCGCCCCCCACACCCGCCACACGCTACAGCTCAGCGGTCAGCAGTTCAGTAATTGCTGATTGTTGAAGTGAAAACTTCTTTAGCGGCGTTGAGCACTTTTTCTGTAATGGGTATAAAATCTTAAACTCGCGTCAGGACACGTGACCTGATCGAATAAGCGTAAGACGGATACCATTCCAAAATATGTATCAAACATGCTCAACGTTAATAATCAAGTTTTCACTTCTGCCGGCACTCCCGGAGTGCAACCCGTCTTTTTTAGCTACATGTAGTTCAGCGGTTCAGTCAACGTCAAAACATGGAGACAGATATATATAAAACAGTCGCAAAAGTCAAATATGTTATCAGCAAATACTGTACTTAAGTCGAGTCAGTTATTTACAGTACAAATACTCGAAATTCGAACATAAAAAGGAATTGCTGACCTAGCTATCGAACTGCTGAGCATTTAATTCTATATAAATATGATTTACACCAAGAACGTACGAGGATTTGTAAAAAAGACGGTTTAAAAATAACGTAAAGATTGGGCCATATAATCGCAATATTTTTATCTACACTGCCATAATCTGATCATCAACACATGCGGAATTAATTAGTTTTATATAGTCCAGTATAGCGTTTGGCGTATGGCAATAATACATAGGGTTACCATCAGTCCTATATACCATCATACCTACGAACTAACGTATTATTGCCAGTAAAGGGCGGGGTTCGGCGAATAAATAGAATTATAGCAACACTGTGTTTACATAACGATAATGTAACATCAGTGCCCTCGTAACTTGCTTTCTCGTTTTGAGGTCAACTCGACTTAGGAATTATTTCACGTGGCAACATCGCTGACACAGGCCTATTAAATAAAAATTATAAAAAAAAATTAGATGTGTCATTACACGGGGAGCGTTCATACAATGTAGACGTAATTGGTCGGGCTGAGATGGATATTGGGGGTAATTAATTCGAAATACATGATTATATATTGTATGAGCAGTTCCCGATCAAATTTTAGTACGCGATTACGTTTTTCACGTACTAAAATATGGTTTTAGGGTTCTCAATTAATAGTATGGTAACTAACGCTAGTAATACGGAACCCGTTGCTTAGCAAGTGAGAACGAGGTGGTTTTTTAATAATAAATAGGTAATAGACTTATATCATTATTTTTAAATGTACGCAGCAGTATTTTAGGATGGTTAAATAAATTTAAGTTCTCTTGTGGTTAAACGGCTTATATGTGGTGGGGGGACTTGAATGATATTCATAAACTTTTCAGTAAATACATGTTTTGAGTAACAATATCGAATGAAGAATTCTCGGTGAATTAATGTGAGGCTATGTTAAAAATGATGTTTGATTAAAAGTAGTCATCTAAAGTAACCCTCACCATATAGCAGCCAATGTTAAGTCACTTTTAAACACTGTCACTCTATAGACTGCATAATATAATTTGTATAGTATCTATCGGTTGGGTTTGGGAGTGGTATGCCCGGTCTAGATGCATTTATTTGTGGCACAAAATAAACGCAGGTCTCGTTTTACCCGTTGACAATATAAGCGTAAATTGTAATTTCTAATAGCTTGCGTTTATCAGCATTTATTGTGATATCTAGTCCAGATAATGTAAGTCATTTTTCATAATTCGCACCAAAATAGCAACAGCGTTGAATAACTGAAATAATTTGCAATCATATTCGAAATTCAATATTTTCGCGCCATTAATTTCACTTCTGAATTTAAAAAATTGTCTATGACACGATGGTATAAAGCCATGATCTCAACTGCACAACATGGGAGAAACAGCAAAAGTGCCTGAATATCTGCTAACGTAAAACTTGCCTTTTAGCGTTTTATATTTTTTTATTGGTAGACAACGCCGGGCCGGTATCGGTGGTTTGGACAACAGCTTCTGTGATGTTTCGCTATAGGATAAAATCGATTAGGCACAAATTATATCCACAACCATATCTGGTGTCGTTCGATTGTATCGGTACGCGCTACGACCACGCGGGAACGGAAGAGATAGTATATATTTTTGCCATTCGTTTCGATAATAATGTATATAATAAGAGGTACAGCTTGTGCGGCGGGGCGAGGACGCTTGCCAGCTTCTACTCGTGTGACGCTGTCGAGTAAGGTTAGGTGTAAGTTAGCTTGTTTTCGAAGACGTGACGAACCTTTGACCAATTTGCCTTGGATATTGTGTAGCATTTTAGACTCGAGAGATCGAGACGAATCATGTATAGCATCGCTTTCGATAATTATTAATTTTTATTTTCGTAATGTTAGTCCCTCTTATGGTGTTATTATATGTTAATTTTATATTTTATGTAATTGATAATGTGCTTCAGTTTGTGAGGTATATGAAATTGCTGTTTGAAGTGCAGGCAACTTTTGTAGTTTCATTGTCGTATTGATTAAAGTCATAAATACTAACATTATTTTTGTTTTATTTTATTGATATTACCTTTACCCCTTTTCCTTGTTAAGTTTCTGTCGATGCTCTAATTTTAAATCTGGTATATTAAAGTGAAACTTTTATTACATTGTCTCAAACTTTTTGGTCTGTGTAGCGCATGTCGCGTGTATCGCGGCTGCCGAGTAGGTATACCTACTCGGCAGCCGACCGTCACGCGACATGCGCTACACAAAGCAGTGTTCGGAACCGTTCGAACAGTTTCACTTTTACCGCGGTTTCATAAAACCACACAACATTTTTTTAAATCTAGTATCAATTGGTTGTTATATACGACTATTACACAGTAAAAAATAACATTAATGAAATTCTAAAGAAACAATTATTAAATTGTTAGTTAGCTAATATAAATTTTAAGCATTCAAATGCTCTGAAACTAAACATTAAATTATAATTAAATAAATTAAATCTGTATCAGTGTAAGTTTCTTGATGAACCGAATATTACAAAATAGAAATTGTTGACTAAATTACTACCTACTAATGAAATATTGAAATATAAATGCTTATAAAACTAAAGAACGATACGAGTGACGAAATGAAACATTGATAATTTTAGATTATTGGATGTTTGGGCATAGCAAGAAGTTCGAAGTGATGGGTAAACCCAATGATATGACTGGGTTAACCCATTAATATTATTAAAGTAAGAGTTTTTTCTACATTCGCATACTGTATGGCACCTAACTTATAGCGTTGCGCCTTCGCGAGAGCTAAATAAATTGAGCGCTTATATTACATACTACAATCGATACAGTATTATCTATGCTCGTGTTATACTAAAGGGAATTTGTGTAAGATTGTAGAAAACCAAGAGAAAACCACATAGAAAACACTAAGTCACACAGAACTGGGCTACAAATAGGGAATTAAAATAAAAGTGGTTTATAATTTGTTTACTCCAATACTTACATCGTTGTATCAACCTATACCTACTTGTATATCGCATTTGCATTATACAAAATATTCCATTTTTTCCAAATTAAATTTGATGTGAATTTCAAAGATTTGAAAAAACTCCCTATAACTCCCATTGCCATGTATAAAATTTATGCTCATAGACAAAATCACGCTGACGACTAATGTCAAAAGATGAAACAACGAAACGTCAGTATTAAAAATGGCTACTTTTGAGTGTTTCTGTTTGTAAAATCACGTTGTTGTATTTTTAAATGATATACTTATAATCTTTGCTATATTATTGGTAACAGAATAGTGAATTGTATTATAATTTTAATTTCGCAAACCTGTAAATCTAAAGATGGAAGATAC
>CAJQZN010017304.1:0-12441 GCA_907164685.1 Colias eurytheme | reverse complement strand
AATTGACTTGGACAGCTTGGACTTGACGAATAGCCGTATTGGAAACTCCTGTAATAAGTTTTCATAAAATTATATTCCAATCAACAAACAATATTATAGTTACCTACATATAATATTTTTTAATTGAAAGTATCAAAGCGGGTAAGTCCAATTTACCAATAAAATCTTCTAAATTGAAAATTGTGATGTGTTTGACCCTTCTTCATCAAATATTTTTCTATACACATTATAAACAACACCTCTTGCTTGTGATCACAGCGGCTTTTTCGACATTTTCGAAGATTTTTTAGACAAAATCCTAAAAATTATTTATCAACTGCAAAAAAGACAAATAATTTGACAACCAATTTGATAGTTGTCAAATAAGTTGCCACATGAAAATCTTTTATTTCTTAAATATAAATATGCCATCAGATTCTGGTAGACCTATACATATCCATTTTTCACTCCATTGATTCAAGCTTGTAGCCTTATTTAAGAGACATCGTTGAACTCTTTTACACGGAATAAAGAATTCACAACTCAAGTACCTAATTTTTATTTGATAAACTAGCAGCTAGCCCCGGCTTCGCCCGTGGTACATGTTTACGTTTTCTCTCCATAAGAACCATCCTCGTACTTCAAGGAATATTATAAAAATAATTAACGAAATCATTTCAAATTGAGCGTTTCATTTTTTATATTATATATGTACATGTCACAAAATTGTCTTAGAACTGGGATAAATACAGAACTTGCAACACAAAGAAAGAAAAACTAACAGTCATGGCTATTATAAACTACTTAAAAACAACACGTTAGTATGTCGTACAAACCCGATCATATTAGTAAGGTTAGAAGTGTAGAAGAATTTTCACAGCTACCCGCAGCAGATCTAAATTAAAAAATGTACCGTCATCTGTATCATAAGCTCGTTATACATCACTAAAAATGTTTATTTAAACTGTTAAACGTTAATGTTTAATGCCCTTTTATAAAATGTTTATTTATAGAAAAATATACTAACACACTGCTCTTTTTATTTATTCCTCTAACTAATTAGGCGCTGACTCCACGAGCGAGAGAATCGCGACGAGTCCGCCCTTATATCGTAGGATAATCTCCACGAACGAGCGATAATTCCGCCGTGTATCGTCGCGAGTCGTAACGGAATCGCAGCGTTTCCGCGGCGACTCGTAACGGTATCGCCACGTTTCCTTGAAGAGAACTACGAGAAGACCAGAGGCAACGCTGAAATGACGCTGCGTTTGACAGCGCGCCCGCTGCGCGATCGTCGCGAGCGCGCGGCGGGCCCGTTGCTAGTCGCGGCGGGCTAGCGACGATGTAATGACGTTTCGCACGCTCATTGCCACTCGTCGCATCGCGGCGATAATATCGCCGTGTGGAGACGGTTCCATAGAGGGTGTATAGAAATGCGTGGCACGACGATAATATCGCCGCGATTCTCTCGCTCGTGGAGTCAGCGCCTTAGGGACGAAAGAGACAGAATGAATCTATGGCCCATTCATCCTAAAATCAATTAAATATTTATGAAGGTAGAATGAATTCATAACCTCTTTTAATTACCCGCAAATATTTTATAATAATTACAGTATAGTTGTCAGTTATATAATAAAAGGTGTTAATATTTTAACCTAATAGTTCAAATATTGATTAATAATATAATTAATGTGAACTGATTAAATAATTAGTTTAATAAGTTTTAATTTTAAGTGATAAAACATTAAGTTGTACTTTTACAGGGTGAGTATATTATTTTGTATTATTGCTGTTGTTTATTCCTTACGCCGTTAAATAGTTATGTAGGGACCCGAATAAGGCTCCTGGACATAATAAGAGTTTTAAAAGTAAAACTCGACTATTTAACTGACTTCAAAAAAGGAGGAGGTTATCGATTCGGCCGGTATATTTTTTTTGTAAGTATAATTTTCGAGGGCACAATAGTCCCTTCGATTAAAAAGCAATTTTCTCTATAAAACTTATTTATATTTAATTTTATAAGTACAAGAACAAGAAAATAATATCAGTAAACAACCGGTTTCGATAAATAATCAGCGCAGTAGAACGGCTGCATAATAATGCAATTTTAATTAGGTATAATCTCTAAACTTTTCATCTCAATATCGTTGCAACGGTATGCATGCATTGCTTTTAAATCCGGTCTGAATGTTCATTGATAATAATAATTAATATTGTAGTTTCTAGTGTGAACAATGACTACTATTAGTCATATTGTAGAAGCTGAAATTTGTATCTGGCAGGTAATTATGGGTCTATTTAATAAAGAAGATATCTTATATATAAAAATGAATCGCAAAATGTGTTGGTAAGCGCATAACTCGAGAACGGCTGAACCGATTTCGATAATTATATTCCTTGAAGTACGAGGATGGTTCTTATGTAGACAAAACGTAAACATGTACCACGGGCGAAGCCGGGGCGGACCGCTAGTTATAAATAAAAACAATAGTATAAAGTGTCGTATAAAGTGTCGTGTGTATAAAGTGTCTGAAGATTTACTTTACATAACTTATATGCTGATTTTATTATGAAAATATTAATTTCATTTTTTGTTGATATTATATTTTCAAAAACATAACTTACTGACACGGTTCCTTTCCTATTTAATTAATTATTAAGCTATTGCATAGCTTCTATCGCAGGCCTTGAGCGCGGGGACCGAATCCAGAAATTCCGTAACGAAAAAACCTCACGCTCCCCACTCCGACGGGCACGGAGGTGTGGCTTGAAGGCATAGCATGCAATAGCTTTACCGCGGCAGTCCCCGAGTGCCACACGTCTTTTTTATATAAATTTTTTAAGGAATTTTAATTGATGTGTAATTTTTTGTGCCTCGATGAGTGAGGTCAATCTCATTGGAAAAGGTCTCCTATTTAATATTCACTAGCCATGGTGTTAGTTTGCTATGGAATATTATATACTACTGAAGAAAGTATACATCCATACTAATATTATAAATGCGAAAGTAACTCTGTCTGTCTGACTGTTACTCAATCACGCCTAAAATACTGAAGCAATTTTCATGAAATTTGGTATGGAGATATTTTGATACCCGAGAAAGGACATAGGCTACTTTTTATCCCGGGAAAATGACGCAATCCCGGAAATCCCACGGGAACGTGAACTATGCGGGTTTTTCATTGACTGCGCGGGCGAAGCCGCGGGCGGAAACCTAGTATAAAATAAAACCAATTTTTTATTTCATTCGAATAGGCTTCGGTGTTACAATGGATGTTACAGGATCTGACATTTAAAGATGCTGTTCGCAACCAAAGAACGTATCAAAAAAGAAAAATTATGAATTTGGTTAGAAGCTTGCATCTGATGATCCTTTATTATTTCAGTAGATACCATATTTAAGCATAGTGTGATATCCTTACTAATATTATAAATGCGAAAGTAACTCTGTCTGTCTGTCTGTTACTCAATCACGCCTAAACTACTGAACCAATTTGCATGAAATTTGGTATGGAGATATTTTGATACCCGAGAAAGGACATAGGCTACCTTTTATTGCGAAATATGTACCACGGGCGAAGCCGGGGCGGACCACTAGTATCATATAAGTTAACTGTGCATTTCATACATGTCTTAGCTTATCATCAAATACACACACATGATAAAAATGCTAAAGCTGCCTGTGTCTTTTAAAGAATCCTTTAAAATCGTTATTTATATTCCTAACTATATTATTATCTTTATTACCATCTTATGTGTCAAAATTATTTCGTGAAAATCGGTTCAATTATGATATAATGTATGTCGATATCAATCACAAGATGGCTATTTATTATAATATATTTTAAAGATCTGTTGCTACTCTCCGCGGATCAAAAGAAACCCCAAACCTCATTGATAAGACCTCAATGTTCGTGCGCTAATACTATCTCGAGTAATGTCGCAAACACAAGTGTATAATGCAATAAATATAAAGTCAATTTTAATTTTTATAGCATACTAGCCGCGCCCCGCGGTTTTACCCGTGTGGCTCCGCTCGTGTTGGTCTTAGCGTGATGATACAATATGGTATACTTCCTCGGTGAATGGGCTATCTAACATCGGAATAATTTTTCAAATCGGACCAGTAGTTCCCGAAATTAGCGCGTTCAAACAAACAAACTAATATTAATATTAATAGTATAGATAAGGGCTTATTAATATTAATGTTTAAATAATTCGGGATACTTACTAACCTACGTCTTTACGCTTTAACATGACAACGTCTGCATGTATCTATTTTTTAGTAAAATATAGGTTTTATTTTACAAGAAGTTGCCTGACTGAATTCACAAAATATTGAAACTTATAAAAAAATTTTGCTTTAGAACTACTTTTACCTTTTAATGAAATTAGTGTTAATAAACAAGAGCTAATCTTAAGCGCAGCAAGCTTAAAACAGATAACCAAACAACAATCAAAAATCATTTCTTAATGCTTCCTTTCATTGTAAAAGGAAGCATGATGCAGACATTCAATTTGCTATCCCTAACTATGTCAGTTTTGGCATAGTTAGGGATATGCGGTGATATTGCGTTACTCAGTATTTTATCAGTTTTGCATGTTTTAAATTCAAAATCAAATTCAAATTACATTTATTTGCAAGAATTCAGTTACAAATATAGGTATTGTTATTACAATTTTATAGTGCTAATACATGCTACCCATTATCTGGGTGTGCAAATATTTAAATTAGAAGAATCATTCAAAGTTGAGATTATTTCTTTGAAATGTTATTATGATGGGTTTGTTCCTCTATTGACCAGAACTTAATGAAATATTCAGCCAGATTATATGAATTCAATTGCTAAGCAGTTATCCATGAAAATTGACGGATTAGAAAGATTAGATATTACCAAACAATCTCTCATGTTATTAAATAACATGTGGAGGTAAGTTTTTATATTCTTACAACTTATTTTGCTGCTTATCTTATTTTTTAATTCCTATGGGGTTTTGATGAAACATTAGAAGTATCCTTCATCCGTTGTTATAGAGTAGGTTGCTGGTTGATCAATTGTAGGTTAATGAATTTTATATGACCATATAAGAGCAAATGAACAGATTTGATTAAGAAATTAAATCCTAAGCCATTGAATCACGACTGGGAATCTCTTTATGTAATAGCAAGTGCAACGCAAGCGCATCATTGCAGTATGGATTGGAATAAACGTTAATGTGCTAAATCTTTTGTGGAGTTTTAATTAAAAAAATTAAAAGAGTAAGTTTTTGGAAAGAACTGACTTTTTTAAGCTAAAATGTAAATTGCATTGCTATAAAGGAATGAAATTGTTCTATTCTGAAGTTCCTTAAAGGTATCATTCACAAAGTTTTCGGGTAATTCGCTTCCATTTATCTTCAGTCAATCTTATGAGGCTGTACCACCCATACATTATAGTTGACAGAATTTCATATTTAAACATTAATCCCTTGACTGTACAAGCAACTGCATAAATGCATCGATGCATCCCTCTCAGCAGCTTCACTGTACCGTGAAACTAAGCGCATATAAACGCAAATACTGTTACAGTATTAAACACAGTGCCTATCCCGCCACGAACGTGCGAACGACTTCAAAATGGTACCACATTACCTCCTCGTTTTAACACTGGCAGCGGCCGTAAGTGCAAGGACAGCAAGCACGAACCAGAACGTCGAAGAAGGCCGGAGTTCAGACGACACGATATTAGGGGACTTGAAAGTTGCATACGAAACCTACAGAGACTGCAGTGGCAGCGATCTAGCCAGTTGTCTGAAGCTCAAATTGGCCAAATCCTTAAACAGGATATCGAAGAGCGACGAGGTAGTGCTGCTAGGAGGAGTTACCATTACGAAGGATAAGAATGCAGTCGAAAAGGTGGACGTTGAGGAGGCGATTCCGAGAGGTCTTGACGAGAGCTCCTTGGACAACCTCATCTTGGACAAAATCGTTGGATTCATGCAAACTCATACCATCCAGGTAACAGACGAACTTCCTCTTCGATGAACTTCTTCTTCTTACAACCTATATATTCAATCTTGCAGTGGTGACCTTTGGGAAATTCGTGATGAATAATGGAAGTAAATAATTAAATTGCGCCAGTTGTAAAAACTTTGCTCATTTCTTTGAGATAATCTTTGTGCAAAATAAGTTCTATTGCTCCTTCAATCTTCTTCAAGCTTATCGCGTTATTTTTAATGTGGTTTTGTGAGTGTTAATAGAGTTAATCAAAACTACCCTAACCAATTATCTTAACTTTTGGATTTAAACAAAATGCGAAAACATTTTTTCTGTTATGTTTAGTACCTAATAGGCAGGCAGGCAGTAAAAATAATAACTTTTCACTTAAGTTGAACATTATCAGTTTTTTATTATTTATTAATTCTACATTGTTAGAAAACAAACATTGTTAGAATAAATGGGTGGGTGAGAACCCGAAAAACATGAAAGACAGTATGTCATTTAATTTGTCCATTTTGAAATGTTAAGTAAAATGAACTCATGGCATCAAATTCTCTCTCTTTTAATTCATGTCGATAACATGAAAGCTTAACTGACATTCCTACGAGCTACATAGTACAATTACAGAGCAATAATGCAACATTATTCTAAATTTTCGCATAGAATATAGATCATAAATCCAAGTTAAACAAAATTTCTACCATTTTTTAGACCCAAGTAAAAACCTTTAACAACAGCACTTGATTTCTCAGTACTCAGTTACGGCGTGAGTTTTAATTTCTCCTCTATTTTAATTACTGTCTAGTGTCCACTTTTCTATAGTGTCCATAATATGACAAGTTTCTAAACTTAACCTACTCTTTGTGAAGTTGCTTTGCAATGTTGAAAAGAAAGCTTTTCAACATGAACTAGCAAAATAATACGATCATTTCGTATTATGTATGCACGATTATGAATGAAAAGTGAGATTTGCTGCAATCTGTTTTATGTGTATTTTGAAATAAGTGTTGAAACTGTTCCTAGGAGTAATCTTTGTGTAACAAATAAGTATTGCTAATAGTAAGTAGCTCTTTTTAGAGCTACCTACTATTAGCAATAGTGTTTTCACTATAATGTATTTGAAATTTCGGAAAAAATGCTGACAGAAGTCTAAAGTTAATTGTATAAAAACTACAGGGAAATGTAGCTTTTCAGCTTCGGTGCTATATGCAGTAAGAAATCAAGATGTGGAGCAGTCAGAAGTATTTATTCGAAATTGACTCCTATAAGTTAATATTTCTTATAATATCTAAAATATATTACCTAAGATCAAAAATGTTACCGCAAAGTACGAAAAACAGTTTTAACAAAATGTTTTCCTTAAAGTTTTGTAAGATATTTAATATACCGTGTTACATTGTTTCTTTTTTGTATCTTAATAAGCAATAATCATACCTCGCTTGACAATTTACATGTAAACGAGACATACATAATTAATTTGTAAACAAACATTAGAAACGGTTTTTTTTCTAAATTTGTACGTAAAATTTAATATATTTACTATTTTAAAATTAACCTGAAGCGTATTATTCGTAGCTTCAATTTTGTTTAGATGAATATTGAATTCCTGGTGTAATAAAATCAATAAACTGGTAAAAAAATGAAAGCTATAAATATGAAAGAAAAATTTTATAGTCGTGGAAACAGGATCACTTTAATAATAGTCTTCGTCACGGCTTCTGTTGTAAAAAAACGCGTTTTAAAACCTATTTATTACTAAATGTACTCTAAATAGGAAACAGTTGAATAAAATCAATTCTATGTATTAGTATGCATCCTGCATCATTAGGTTTATAAAAGGAAATCTTAATAGCAGTTCAATGTTTCTTTAATGTTGTACTTGACCCTTCACTAATGTAATTATTATTTAATCGTTACGATTATATTACCGCATATCCTTTCACTCTGTATTAACTGTGATACATTTGTGCTTTTAAGCGTATAGAGTAAGTTAAAAAAATAGTGACCAGGAAAATTTACGCGTTTTTAAAAGTTGTGTATCTTAGGTACTATTTGACGACCTAAAAATAAAAAAGGCCTGTGGCACTCGGAGGCTGCCGCGGAGTGGGGAGCGTGAGGTTTTTTCGTTACGGAATTTCTGGATTCGGTCCCCGCGCTCAAGGCCCGCGATAGAAGCTATGCAATAGCTTAAAAAGTCTAATGAAAAGTCTCCTTTTTAAAGAAGGATTATTATCTAACTGCATATCGGATATAAACCTCCAGATTAATGATTTTTGTGTGTTATATTTGAATTTTAAGATGACCTATTTCTACAACTAGAATTGTAAATTAGGAGGGAGTCGGGAATTTTAAACTTTTGTCTATTTCCATACCATGTAATATAATAACTACTAGTAAATCAAGTGAATTATATTGTTTCATATAAATTATGCCGTAGCGATGAGACTCAAATCTGTAAAAAATAGGTTAAAATGAAAGGTACGTTCTTCAAGAGCTTCTTTCATGCTGTATGCGAAAGCAAGTCGTAGAAATAGGTGACTAAAGTATTTTATGAAATGTAACATATTATAAGTACAAATAATGAGTAATAAAAAAAAGGAAAAACATATAAGCTACGAAATAATAATAATAATAATTCATTTATTTATTGTAACATCCTTGGTCCACTTGTTAGTTACAATATTCTTATCCTAGGTTAGTAACAATACATAAATTTTATTCTAGTTAATATGTCAGTACTTATTATGAATTATATTAATTTTCATTAGAAAGAAATGCCATACCTCCGTCACTTTTACGAACATCGTTTGTATTTCGTTCGTTGCAGTTCTATGAAAAATTTATCGTGTTTTAAATCCGTAATTATAGTGAATGAATAATGTAAGTGTGAATGAATAAATCAGTGACTACTCGAGTTAGTTTCTTATAATAAATTACGCGACATTTCACGCCTCTCATAAATTGAAACAAAACATGCAATAATAATGAATGAAGGCTTATTATTATCAGCCTATTTGTCAGTTAGTAACTTGTACTTTAGTATGTTTTATGGACGTAGTTTATACTTTAAAACATTTTAAATTGATTACGACTTCACTATTAATGTAGAATTTATAGATTTCCGTATCTGAATGATTTGTTGTCTTTGCTTGAATAATTGAATAATTTAAAGTAATTTTAACTAATTTATTTGATAAAACTACTACAGATTTTCATATATAAAAAAACCATGTTAAAACATATTATGACTTTATTTATCATTATTTCAATTTATATTAAAAAAAATTTGTTTAGGCACGTAACACTTTTTTAAACAATTCCACTTTTTGTTGTCGATGGCAAACTATACAAATATAATCAAAAGTCCCTCCTTGTCAATCATATCATATTTATAAATCCGTGTAAGCCCTACTAAACTTTTTCCTAAAAAAACAAAACATCTGAAATCCTGAAATAGCAACCGTAAAAATGCATTATCAATTGCGAATTTCTACAAGAAATATACGCTCGCATACCGTCCGTCGACGCACCGTAACGCTTTCTCTATATACATCTTTTTAATTACGTTCAATTAATTCATCTTGAGTTAAGAAATTAGTTTTTTCCACGCTACACTCTATTAAGCATCCGACCCACATAGTTTCTTAGCTAATTGCGAGCGTTATGCGTGATGAATGCAGTTTTTCGGATGCAAATTTTATCTTGAAATGTTTAGCTCTCTGTATATGAAATAATGGGTGTTCATGTTCTTAGTATAGCAGCCTTTTATGTTAATGATCGACTATAATTTCATGGAGTTCTTAGCCTGGCGTAACATGCCGATGAATGTTCAATTTTACAAAGTGTTTTGAGAATTTTGCATTTAATGTATTTATCTATGGAGACAAATACTCAAAGGTCTTACTATCTTACTATCTCAAAGGTCAACCTTTAGACTATAATATAATAATTAAGTAAACGCAACAAAACAATGACCACATTTAATAAGACATAGCTTTTTTATTACATCTTACATTTCATTCTACCACTCATTCTTAAGCTTCGAACTACTGAAAAAGCCCATAGCCATAGTTTAAGATAAACTTCAAGCACCTATTGACCTGTACTAAAATAGACCACATTATTCACAGATCAAATTCCCCACCGGTTCGGATCTGCAGCGCGCGTTCGACGAAGGCCGTGGTAGGAGAAAGAAGCTTGCCCCCCTCCTCGCCATCCCCCTCCTCATCGGGGGCATGATCGTGCCCCTCGCGTTCGGGGCCCTGGCCCTGCTCGCTGGAAAGGCCCTGATCGTGTCTAAACTGGCCCTGGTGCTTGCTGGTATCATTGGACTGAAGAAACTGTTGTCTTCTAGTGGTACTGGAGAGGCGCATGAGGTTGTGGTCTCCTCTGGGCATGGAGGAGCAGGGTGGAGCAGGTAAGGACCTCTTAATTGATATATACATATATGTACTGTGAGGTAGTTTAACAATTGTATTTGTACTTCCAGTTTTTACTGTAACTGTTTTCGAGTAATCTTCAAGAGTATCTTTGGTTATATAGAGTCATTCGATAATTTAATGACAAGGATAAATGATGGATACCAAATATTTTACAGAATTATTGTTTTTACTGTTTGTATTTAAAAATGTATTTCTTTTAAATAATGCAACAAAGTTTATATTGTTAGATGATTGCAATTTTGGTTAAAGCTTATAAAGTTTAATTGATCGGATTTTCAAAAGCTTACATAACTTTCTCTTTTCTGGAATATATTATAATACAAATGTTTTGTTTCAGGTCTCTTGACTCACACGACCTAGCCTACAATTCGTACACGCAGTAACCCACCTAAGATGTCAATTATCCTATTGTGTGTAGCGTAGAAGGCAGACTATTTATTTTAGATTAAGGCGTACATTTTTACAATCAAAGACAAAGCATAGATTATCCGCGATTGAAAAAAATATATGACCGTAAAAAGAGAAGAACGTACTAATAATTGTTCCAAAGATAATTTATATAATATTTATATTATGATGGTTTAATAATAATGACAAGGGCGAGCAACGGACCATGATGCAATACTTAATTTATTTTCTAAGTGAACAGTACCTCAATACTCTATTTAAATGAGTCATATAGATATGTATAATATGTAAATATATTTATGTAAATAACAATATGTAGGGAGTCTTTGGATACCGCTTTAAATTATGTATTAACATTTTATTATAATATATATATATATGTAAAGTATAGCATTACATAGGAGAATGTAAATAATATTATTAAATATATAATATATTTATATATGATATGACTGTGAATTAAACGTATTTATTATTATGTATTTATCATATCAAAAGAAATATTACAATTATATATTTTGATACATAAGTAAAAGATTGAATTAATATTATACGAATAATATATTTATATTATGTGTATATATGTAAATAATGTATCGCATTTATATATTATAAAATAGGTTTATAATATTGGATGTATTAAATGGAAAATATACAATTATTCAATATATATTTCTATATTATTTCTGGTATATATTTATCTATATTATGTATGTATTTATTATATTTTATATATTTAAATATTTATTGAAATTTTCTTCATATTATAGCATAGTAATGCAGTACATCTTTTGAAAACACTATTAATTTATTGACTAACTTATTGCAATGAAATTAAACTCTGGATTAATTCATGTGTAATTTTATTTGTGTAATCCTTTTAGTTAATATGTATTTAATTTTTTAAACTGAGTTTATAATCTAAAAAGATATACTGGACAAAAAATTAGATGATAGATTCAATTATTATAATCCTCACAATTCTTTTTCTTTAATGAATAAACTGTATTATATTATATTGTTATTTATATCTCATTAAAAATGCCAAGTGAGATCTTTTGTACTACCGTTATAAATATCTAATCTTATGGATAAACTATATTTTTTACAGAGGGAAGAATATGTCAGTACATATATTATTATAAGATTTAGTTATTTATTTCTAGTAATAATAAAAACATAATATAATAGCTATATTTAACAAAATAGGTTAAAATATAAGCCAGCGACAGAGTTGCGTGCATTTGGTATTATCTCCTTACATCCCTTATTTATTATACACTAGTTTTGCTTCGCGGTTTCACCCGCGTGTCTGAGCTCCTGTTGATCTTAACGTAATGATATATAGCCTATAGCCTTCCTCGATAAATGGGCTATCTAACAATGAAATAATTTTTAGAATCGGACCTAGTAGTTCCTGAGATTAGCGCGTTCAAACAAACAAACTCTTCATCTTTATAATATTAAGTAAATTGTGTGACACAGAAAGCGTAGGGCGCGGGCACACGATGCGTTGCGGCGCCGCACCGCAAAGATTTCACCGTGTCAGTGGGCACACGAGCGGTGCGGCGCCGTAACGTTTTTATGTCGCAGCGGCGTCGTAGCAGCGTTGCACAGCGTGTCCTTCCTTGT
>CAJQZN010017303.1:0-16040 GCA_907164685.1 Colias eurytheme | reverse complement strand
AAGTATTTAATATGTGTTTTATTTTCAGGTAAAACACAGCTAATATTACAATTAAATTAAATACTGATTCAGATAATGATGAGGCATGTAACAAACCACAATAGAGATCGAATTGTGGGTTTCATTAAAATGTATAACAATGAGGTATTATTTAACAAGACTAGTATTACGTCATCGATTGGCTGTATTCAATTCCATAATAATTATTATCGTACAAGTACAATGTTGGATATCAATTTGCAAATTTAATTGTTTTTAGTATCAATTTACCACAAAGAAAGTTATGTAAACTTTCTTTGTGGTAAATTTCATACAAATTGGTTTATCCGCTCTTTCATATTCTCTCTTTCTTTAATTAAAGCAAAGCATTATATTCTAATGCCAACTATGTCTATTGTCTACTCTGAGTTTTATTTGAAATGAAAATGAGAATGACAATGATTGTGAGAGTGAGAGTGAGAGTGAGAGTGAGAGTGAGAGTGATGGTGAGAGTGAGAGTGAGAGTGAGAGTGAGAGTGAAATGAAAATGAAAATGAAAATTATGTACTCATCATCATCATTATCAGCCCATATATACGATCCCACTGTGGCTCTACCATGAGAGTGCAAATCATAATCCACCACGCTGCAGCTGGCTAGGTTGGTAGATGTCAAATGTCAAACTTTTGATTCTTCGATATTTACTACCTTTATTTACGTAAAGGTAAGAGCTCTAACAGACGAACGGTAAGTTGTGAACGGCAAAGGCTACTTCAGCCCTCGCCACATATTGACGGCAGTCATCGGCACGTCGACGGCAGCAGTTCAACCGCAGACTTGCCGTTCGTCTGTAAGAACACAATGGATCGATTTTAAACATTTTTACTATTAGAACTTTATTTTTACATAGTGACATAGAATATAGTAAACTAGGTCAAAGAAAATCTCGCAAAGTTCCCATTCCCGTGGGATTTCCGGGATTGCGTCATTTTCCCGGGATAAAAAGTAGCCTATGTCCTTTCTCGGGTATCAAAATATCTACATACCAAATTTCATGAAAATTGGTTCAGTAGTTTAGGCGTGATTGAGTAACAGACAGACAGACAGAGTTACTTTCGCATTTATAATATTAGTATGGATATACTTTATTCCCGATTAACTGCTAGTTCTCTGTACATACATTGAAAGGTCCCCCCATGTAATAATAGTTTTACGACCCAACTTATCAACTATAAGAATACAAATTAATTACCCCAGTGGCCTTGCAGATAACATTACGGGCCCTTTATGGGTCTTTGTGACCTTGTAATTAGTGTAATTACATGTAATGGCGGACATTTTTTACTAGGCCACAATTTGCTTTCAACTTTTAATTGGATTTATGCAAGTAATTAGGTTGTAATAACTAGGCGCAATTCTAGTTGTGTTTGTTGAAGGTTGTTTTACATGTGGCGATCTAAAATTCTTGGATTAGGAGCTTCGATATTTTAGAATGAATATACTGTAGCTTACGAAGTTAGTAGTTAAGGTATCGTCTAAAATAAAAAGCTTTGAAATGGCTATTTAACTGGGAAGAAAGAAATATTACATGACTATTAAGACTGGGATAAAAGGAGCGTGACACACAATATAATATTAAGTAAATACATGCATTAAGAAGATTATACTAAATAGGTAAGTCAATACATAAAATTGGAGAAAAATCTTCTTAACATTTGGTGTTAAAAAATGAAATGGTAATATTTAACTATTATAGTATCAGCACAATCGTAAATAGGTAACTCCTACTACAAATATTTACCGTAAAACGACCAACATTCAAAACATATCCAAATAACCCAAAACGTACTCGAAAATACGCGAATTTCATCACAAAAGGGGTAATTGAATCTCATTGAATGAAACCAAATTAGCTGACCCTACTTCGCTCGCGATGTCATTACGCTGATTATAACTTTTTGTGTGTATCCTAGGAAATTATTCGAGAAACTGAAACATTTCTACCACAAATGGATTAATTCGCTTGACGCTCTAGAAATATTTAGGGTTAAATATCTAAGAGATTGTGGAGTTAACAATTATTGATATTGTCCTACTAATAAGTAATATTATAAATGCGAAAATGTGTGTGTGTGTTTGTTACTCTTTCACGCAAATACTACTGAACCGATTATAATGAAATTTAGCACACATATTGAGGGTAACTTGGATTAACACATAGGGTAGGTTTTATCTCGGAAATTCCACGGGAACTATGTGGGTTTTTTTTTTGAAAACGCGGGCGAAGCCGCGGGCGGAAAGCTAGTATGTTATAATGGACGGTACATTGATCTCATATGGAATATTTTTGAGGTGAAAACTTTTTTAGCGTAGCATTTTCATAGGATAAAATGTTATTGGTTTACGTCACCGAAGCCTTATGTTGTTTAATTTCGTTTAAGTGATAAAATGTTAAGTTATTTTTCTTTTCTATCAGCCCTATAACATTAAAGGCCGATTTTTCAATCCTTGGTTAAAATTTATCCGTCCAATAAAGAATTACACGAACATTTTAAAATGTCACCTGTAAACTGTCATATACGGACAATTAGAATACATTTTTGAAATGGTAGTTTAATACGTTATTCGATGAATATGTTTTAACCGAGGATTGAAAAATCACCCCTAATAGTGCTAATAGAATAGTTTATTTTGTTTGTGTCCATTTTATCGTGTTTCACAACTTACAGACTTCATATAAATGAAGATAAATTAAGAAGGTTCAAACAAAAAAACTTTTCAGCTATGTAATATTAGTATTACACATTATGTATAAAAAGGAAATTGCGTGACGTCATCAAAACGCAAACTGTTAAATAATTTTAGCGTGAAAATTAAGGTAATGGAATGAATAATGGAATAACGAATTAAGCGCGTCACACACGGTGAAGATACTATAATATTTTATCTTAAGATACTGTTATATTTTATATTACAGTATCTTAAGGTTTTGTGAGGACCCGAAATTTTGTGGGTCATTTGTAACAGGCTGGCGGTTCTACAGGAGTCTTAGTACGCAATGACAAAAAGAAAAATGATGGTCAGAACGCTGATACTGGATACCTTAAGATACTGTAATATAAAATATAACAGTATCTTAAGATAAAATATTATAGTATCTTCACCGTGTGTGACACGCTTTATGCATATAGTTAGAGTCGATTATCTCATTTGCATTCTGAAAACATTGCAAATGGAAATATGTAATTTTAATAATATATTTGCCGTATCTAATTATCTATTAACAAGCTTTGTCCCATGGTTTTTCATGCATTGCTCCGTTCCTATTGGTCCTAGCGTGATGATAATATATTATAACCTTCCTCAATAAATGGACTATACATATAACAGTGAAATAAGTTTTAAAATCGGACCCGTGGTTCCTGAAATAAGCGCGTTCAAACAAACAAACAATTTCTTCAGCTTTATAATAGTAGTATTGATTTTGAAGATTGTAGAACTAGCTGTAAGGTACCTTATTATAAACTAGCTTTCTACCCGCGGCATCGCCCGCGCAGTCAAAGAAAAACCCGCATAGTTCCCGTTCCCGTGGGATTTCCGGGATAAAACATGTCCTATGTCCTTTCTCGGGTATCAAAATATCTCTATACCAAATTTCATGCAAATTGGTTCAGTAGTTTAGGCGTGATTCAGTAACAGACAGACAGACAGAGTTACTTTCGCATTTATAATATTAGTGTGGATTAAAAAAATGTCCATAACTTGTGGTAGTACAATTGCAGAAAGAAGCAATTGTGATGATTAAAGATCCGGTCAGCTATTTTTGAATGAAAGAGTAACAAACATCCATCCTAAACATACTTCCACGTTTATAAAAGAGGGTATAGTAAAGAATTTTCCTTAATTCCACATACATCGATAAACGAAAATACACCATAAACATATATAGACAAGGTTGATTATCGCTAAATATACGAATACAATTGGAAGTATAAGGCCTTCAGTAATTCCAGATATTTCTGATAACACAATATAACCCAATATCGGAATGAATTTTGTCAAGTATGAATTTTTCCTGCATTAACGTGATCTAATAAGAACGATAGTGATACGAATATACTTATTCATACATATAAATCCTATCCTACTAATATTATAAATGCGAAAGTTTGTGAGGATGCGTATGTGTGTGTTTGTTACTCTTTCACTCAAATACTACTGAACCGATTACAATGAAATTTTGCACACATATAGAGGGTAACTTGGATTGGAACTATGCGGGTTTTCCTTTGAAAATGCGGGAGAAGACGCGGGCGAAAAGCTAGTATTTGTATAAATATCTAGATCCAAGATAGAAATCTCATAAGCCAGTATAAATTCTTCTCTCGCATTATGCGAGATTTCTTTTGTGACAGACAGACAGCTTTGTGACATATTAAAGTTTTCTTAGGTAAATCCTTGCATTTGAAAATGGAGTTAGATAGACATTTCTTTATTGCACTTTTATTCATTGAAAACGTAGTTTGAATAACACACATCGTAAAAGGATTAAATTTTAATACATTTTGTTTTCAACTTTAGTGAAAGGTTAGGTATCAGTTATGTTAAAATGCACTTATCTCGACCTATTTATATATATGGGCTACCTATACCATATACAAGCAAATATGTATACGAACTTTTGTAATATTAGATAGATAGATAATTCTTTATTGCACACACACATGATTTACAATAAACACAGAGAAAGACAAATAGATGCAAGTATGTACAAAGTACAGTATATTTTGTTGTTCCAGGTATTATTTTTTAAAAGAATTACTTATAATGGTTTTAGCATAATCTTATCAATATAAGATGTACGTTTAAAAAAATATTAAAAGTTATAATTTATAGTACTTAGACTTGTTGTTTCAAAACCTTTCACAGGTCTAAACCATCTAAATGGTTAAACATTTCATATTGAACCTATTTACTTGAAAAGTAAGGTTCAAAATTGAAATTTAATAAACTCTGTTAAAAATAAAGTACAACGTCACGTTCGCAAATTCTGTAGGTACTAATATCCGACAATTACCGAACCACGTACAAAGTTATTGGTAGGAAATGTTAATCGATTCAAAACTTATCCGTGCCTATAACAGCTTTGTGGCCGCCACTTACACCAATTTGTCCCTTATTATATATCAATTATGGACTATTTTCGTATGAAAGAACGTAATTGGCTAATTATTTAATGATGTGTTGTAACGATAATTCGTAGTTTGTTGGAGTAAAATAATGTGCCTTTTATTTAGTGTTTAAATAGTTTAATAGTCGAATGTTCGCTTTGTGTTTATAAAAATTAGTTATTATGAGAAATTTGATTGTTATTTTAGCAAAAATTCTGAAAACTTACAACATCCATACTTAATATTATAAATGCGGAAGTAACTCTGTCTGTCTGTCTGTTACTCAATCACGCCTAAACAACTGAACCAATTTTCATGAAATTTGGTATGGAGATATTTTGATACCCGAGAAAGGACATAGGCTTCTTTTTATCCCGGGAAAATGACGCAATCCCGGAAATCCCACGGGAACGGGAACTATGCGGGTTTTTCTTTGACTGCGCGGGCGAAGCCGTGGGCGGAAACCTAGTATTCCATATAATATGCTCATTATCATGTATAACCTACTTCAAAAGGGAGTTGAGTAAATATTATCTTGAATATTTGATTCATTATTACCCAATAGGATTACGGGATTATTCATCATTATTTATGAACAAAGGTTGCCAAGTTCACATAATCTTGTGTAGGTGAGAACTCAGAACAAAACTATTACATCTTGGAAAGAGCCTAATATCAGCTTACTAAAGATTTATAATATACTAGCGGTCCGCCCCGGCTTCGCCCGTGGTACCTACATGTTTAAACTATCCTATCTCTCAAGTTGGATCGAACTGCACATGGTGTGCGAATTTTATTATAATCGGTTAAGTGGTTTAGGAGTCCATTGAGGACAAACATTGTGACACGAGATTTATATATATTTAAGACTAGCTGTGCCGCGCGGTTTCACCGGATGAACCAACGGGCAAAATATTTCTATAGCTCATGATGATAATACATATTTAATATTATAAAGTTTCATGTAAATCCGTCTTATTTATTTATTTAACAGTTTTATGTACCATTACAATATTTATTACAATCATATAATATTAACAGAAAAGGAAACATTCACAGCACATAAGGCAACCTTATCGCTTATCAGCGATCTCTTCCAGGCTGCCCAAGGTAAAGGATAATGATTAATATTAAATGGGTACACGGGTGGCAATGAAAATAAAGATAAAAGAGACTAAATAAAATACATATTATATGAAAAATAAAAGAGGATATAATACATACTATTCATTTGAAGGAAAAGCTAAATCAGAGAAATGTTTATTTAGAAGAGTCCGTCTTTTGAGTTATATACGGTTAAGCATTACGGTTAACTACACGAGGGGGGAAATTCCTTTTCCCCCCTCCATATCGAATCTATATCCCTGTGTAATCTATATCGAAATCAAAAAATTAAAAACATTCCATAGCATTCACGTACAAACAGCGATGGATTACAGTGTGATCTGACAATGTTTTCGTTCCATCTACCATATCCTTTGTCGGCAAGATAAGCCCGAAGCTATATTATTAATGGATGTAAACAGTGTGTTACTGTGTTTTACTAGTCTGTGCTTAATTGCTAGTTTCTGGGTTTTGGTATACTGGTGATAGTTTGACAAATATTTGTAATACATAATTATTATGAAAATGGAATGTAAAATATGTTATTTTAAGATATGAAGAATGTATATTTCGAATTTTTCAGTTTTTAAGATAAGAAGGTAGAGTTCAATGACATTTAATTTTATTTTTGAGTTGTTTGGATGATCAACCTAACCCACCTCTTATTTAGGTATAATGAATTTCTTTAAAATAATCACCGAAGTATTGTCAAACTGAAAATTATACACGAATCAATTAGGTAGGTATATTAACGACGTATTTTTTTCATGCCACAATTTAATAGCTTTATATTTAAAAATCAAACTATACGTTCAATTTCACTTATGAAATGCAATGAAAGTCCAAAATTATAAAAAAAAAATGAAAAATTGTTACACTTCGGTGTAAACGCAGCCGCACCCGTTCGCCCGCGGCTCTTGCCACGTTCTCGTTCGCTCCAATATTTTAACATAATTTTTGCCCAAATTCGAGCATTTACAATTCAAATATTTATAATTTCACTAACAAATGTACGAACGGCTTGACGGCTTTCTCTTGTCTGTTTGTCGAAATCTGATCGGAAGAGTTGATGAATTGCTTTGATATTAAATAGGAAAGATGGTGGTTAATGTAAACGAGTGAAAATAATACCTATTGGAGAAAGAAAGGAAGAAAGATTAATTTATATAATTTATTTATGATGCGCTGTGATAGTAGTTTAAGTTTATAGATTAACTAGCTTCCACCCACGACTTTGTACGTGCATCCCCGTTTTTCCCCGTTCCCGCAAGAATTTCGGGAAATCCTTTCTTAGCGGATGTCTACGTCCTAATATCTACCTGCATGCCAAATTTCAGCCCGATATGTCCAGTGGTTTGGGCTGTGCGTTGATAGATCACTATATCAGTCACCTTTGAGTTTTATATACCTAATATATAGAAGATGATAATCGTATAGAGACAGAGACATTACTTACTATTTTATACGCAATACAATTTATTTCAATCTTATGTCATGAAATTTTACTTATATATTTCTAAAAATGTATTCTTATATATAAAAATGAATCGCAAAATGTGTTGGTAAGCGCATAACTCGAGAACGGCTGAACCGATTTCGATAATTCTTTTTTTATTATATTCCTTGAAGTAGGAGGATGGTTCTTATGTAGAGAAAACGTAAACATGTACCACGGGCGATCCGGGGCGGACCGCTAGTAGTCGATAGATTCCAAATTATACTTCCCTTGATTTATTAGTTACTCTGCTAATTAAAGTACTGGCATGATTTCATAAAATGAGAAACAGAAATCATACAAAACCAACATTAAGTACTCCCTTTCAAGTTCTGGTCAATTCATTAAATTCATAGTTAACTTGAACCAAAGAAGTTTATTGCACATAAAATGTAGCAAAGGAAATAAAGAGGTAGGTAGTAAATACAGTTCCCGGGAGAGGGAATTAAAAGAAAATTCAAACTTGAATCCTCTGGGTCTCGGTACAAATACGTGTTTTTCCTTTGCTGACTCGGCTTATTGCTTTAAACCTGCTGTTAGAGAGTTAAATACTGAACTCATACTTAACTTAAACATAAATGTTTATTCGTTGGAGGCGTTTTGCAGCGTTTTTGAATTGGTTTTCACTAGAGGTACGAGACTTTCATACAGGCGTACATTCTTAAAAGTTTACTTATTAAATTATATTTAAAATATATGTATCAATAGTAATAATATGTGAGTTACATAACTAATTAGCCGTTTATTATATAAGGAAGAATGACAAACACTTATTTTCACCCTTGTTACAGTTGCAGTAAAAATGTAGTCCCATTTTGTGTGTCATGAATTTAACAAAATGTTATTGTTGTCTTGTTGCAGTAAATGTTATCTAGATAATAATATATGTCCAATCTGATCGATGGACCTACAGGTTTCGACCCAAATTCCGAGTAGGTGATATGAAATAGGTAATTTATTTGAAAACTTAAACAATAATTTAATTTTCCTCACAAATGTATATGTAACGGAAGTAGGTTATTAGTCTCATAAACCAGATCACACATTAGGTCGTACCATTTAGAGATATAAACATGACAATGCTTTCAAGTGACAAAGAAAGAATAAAAACGTCCAAAAATAACATAACATGTACATCAGAAAACAATTACAAACGGGATAAAAAGCACTGAAATATTAGCTGTGTTCAAATGTGACCCATTGTCGTATTTATATTATATATTTTTACTTTAGAAAGTACATTTTAATATTATATTTTCAATGTGATTTTTATAAATACAACTATTAAACTTTTCTCTATAAAAATGTTCAACCCCTGTCATTTATTTATTTATAATTAAAAACGGTATCACACCAATTACATTAGTTGTATTACATACCTTTAGGTACCAATGTATACGTGTTTAAAAATTATCTTAATCTGTTCAGCAATTTTGTCATCTAAACGGAGCATGCACACAGAAGAAAAAGCTCTGAATTCTGCTCAGACTTACTTGCTTAATTGTTATTTATTTCATATAGTGAACCATAATAAGACCGCCTCCTGGGTACAGTAGCTGACGTCTGAGCGTAGAACCGAGGGGTCCTGAGTTCAATTCCTTGTGGAAACGAAGAAAAAAAAATGTCTCGGTCTGGCAGGACACAGAAGGCTGATCACCTACTTGCTCCTAGAGAAAACCGATAAGTGAAACAGATGTATAATGCATCTGCCCCTTACCCCACTAGGGGACGTCGGACTTCTCTCTACTTGCTTATTTGTAATTAATTAATTTATTTCATATTTATTTATATATTATAATATTACCATCCCTTCAATGATACGTAATATACATTTAAATAAAGCTCTTTACAATAGCTGTAGATTAAATATTTTTAATTTCATTCATTCACTCGATTCGTGTAATCTTTTGTTCCTCACTATAGTTCCCATTTCAGAGACTGCATTATTATTTATGTACGAGAAACACGCATATTTGAAAAATCTGCATGAAAATGTATTATATTCTTTGAATATAAAAGGGTTTGTCGAATTTTATGACGATATTTTTATTAAAAACCATTTAAATGGTATTCAACCTAATCTTCCAGAAGTACTAAATGTTTAACTTTAACCTATTGTCTGATCTACCGTACATACGTAATACGATTCAGAAAGGTCAAGTAGTTCCAGAGAAAAGTAGCCTAAACAATACACGTACATACAAACTTAATCTTATAAGCGTTAATTTTCACAAGGTTGAAATAATTTCCTTCAATTATTGCTATATTTTTTAAACATCGCTTCACATAGTTTACTATCTATCAAAGTTCTTACTTAGCATATTGGATGTAGCGACACGCGTCGAAGTCGAACTTCTGAGACAATTCGAGTTTTTATCGAGTGTTTTGTGAGAATGTCCGTGTTTTGCACTAGATTTTAAAAATAGTAGGTACGTACTTTATTGAAAATATAGTGTACTAGAGGTCCGCCCCGGCTTCGCCCGTGGTACATATTTCGCAATAAAAGGTAGCCTATGTCCTTTCTCGGGTATCAAAATATCTCCATACCAAATTTCATGCAAATCGGTTCAGTAGTTTAGGCGTGATTGAGTAACAGACAGACAGACACAGTTACTTTCGCATTTATAATATTAGTATGGATTGCATTTGTCAACTACAAGTATATCTTTAAAGTCAATTTACTATGTATGTAACAATTTTTATAGACAGGTAGTAGTCAAATAATCTTATATATAAAAAATGAATCGCAAAATGTGTTGGTAAGCGCATAACTCGAGAACGGCTGGACCGATTTCGATAATTCTTTTTTTATTATATTCCTTGAAGTACAAGGATGGTTTTTATGTAGAGAAAACGTAAATATGTACCACGGGCGAAGCCGGGGCGGACCGCTAGTATATTATAATACTTTTTTCCGTGAATTCGTGGACGAGGTGGAAGGAAATTCCCATGAGATTGAGTTTTTTCACGCGGGTTAAAAACCTCTCTAGCTACACCCAAAAATCATACCATAAAGTCGCTACGTTGCAACGTGACAAAAAGAAGAACCTTCTTTTGCATTTATTACTAAAGATAGTAAGGTGTATGTAGTAAGAATATAATATACTTAGATAATGCGATCACATACGAAGAATTGTGTGTTGCCTAAAATTACTTAGCATATTATAACAGACCGCCTCCTTGGTACAGTGGTTGACGCGTGAGCGTAGAACCGAGGGGTCCTGGGTTCGATTCCCGGTGGACACGAAGTAAAAAAAAATGTCTCGGTCTGACAGGACACAGAAGGCTGATCACCTACTTGTCTCTAAAGAAATTCGATCAGTGAAACAGATGTATAATGCATCTGCCCCTTACCCCACTAGGGGACATGGGACTTCACGTCTTTTTATATTATAACAAGTTATTCAGCAGTTCTTTTGTGCACCTAAAATAAAACTTTGATGTTATTCTTAGGTAATCTATAAATATAGTTTTATAATCTACTTTTTATTACTCTATCGTATTTAATCATTGACGTTTACAAATAATAAATTCAAAGAAACCATTTAAATTCTATAATCGGTTTAAGTTATAATAAATTGAATCGCAAGTGAGAATTCTAAGTCACTAACTTCACAACTGCCGGGTCAACTTACACTACAAAAGTTTCGTCTAAGTTGGATCTTAATTTAACTTGATAAAAGTCTAGATTTCAAACGGTGTAGAGACACTAACATGTAGATGTTTGTGAATTTAGTTTTAATTGGTTTTTGATTCGAATGGATGCAATTTAGTTACAATATAATATCATTATTTATAATACTAGCGGTCCGCCCCGGCTTCGCCTATGGTACAAATGTACGTTTTCTCTACATAAGAACCATCCTCGTACTTCAAGGAATATAACAATATTCCTTGAAGTAAAAAGAATTATCGAAATCGGTCCACCCGTTCGCGCGTGATGCCGTGACCAAGGAAAACGGGTTTCATTTTGATATAATAGATTGATAAATGATAATATGATATTTAGTTATAATATAATATAATCCAATACGAATTATAGAGGAAAATAATTATGCATAACTTTACAGACATCTTTGCTCCTGGATATACTAAGGGCCGATTTTTCAATGCTTGGATAAAACTTATTGGTCGAATAATGTATAAAACTAACAAAAGATTTTAAAAAAGTATTCTAATTGCCCGTATTTGACAGTTTACGTGACATTTTAATATTATCGTGAAATACTTTATTGGATGGATAATTAGTTTTATCCAAGCGTTGAAAAATCGGCCCTAAAAATAATACAAAATACAAAAACATAACCATATTAGAACATACTAGCAGTCATTATGTTTTAATTAAATTATAAATGATCGTTCCAATTTATTTAATTATGAAATTTAAAACCACTAATATAATAATTATTTACTACTAATATTATGTACACTCCTTGGTACAATGGTTGACATGTGTGCGTAGAACCGAGGGGTCCTGGGTTCGATTTTTAATGTTAGCATTTAAAACATTAAATACTACAATTCTGTTGTTAAGAACAAGAACAAGCTTCTGAACAAGTATATTTTCAACATTGTTACACAGGGGCTTATTACAAAGAACACGCGTTCTCACAAAAGTGACGAATGTTATTTGCGAAAAGCAATTGGATGACACTTGTGACAAATTACGTGAGCTGTTTGTTTGGGTATTTTAACCGACTTCAAAAAGGTTTTACTTCCTTTTCGTTTTAATATAATGTATCTAAAACTAATCATCCAACTAAAAAAAGGAATTTCTAAATTCGACTGCTTTTTTGGGACTTGTTTAACCTGAACTTTGGACTGGATGAAGTGATTTTGATTTTTTTTTAAAGTAGTCTGCCGGTTGGTCTAATTTAAATTATGTACAGTTCTGACCATTTTAAAACGATTTAGTTTTTTGTGGTACATAATATAATATTTATTTATCATAGGAACGCTATTCCGTTGCCTTATACTAAAAGAAAAAGATTACCATGCGTAGCAGGTTGCAGCTGAGCAAAATGCCTGTAAACTTAGAGTAAGATAACAATTCGTAGCGGCTACGTAACCACGCTACGCCGTAGCGTATTTGTAGCATGCGGCTGCGAAATACTATGTATAAATTTAATTTGGTTGTACTAAAAATCGAATGCTTGTTATTATTATAAATATACGCTTTAATTATATAGTTAAGTACAAATTCTCAAATAGAGAGAGATACTAAAATCTGCAAAAAGTTAGATAAAAATAATTTAATTACTAAATTTTAATTGAAGTTTATTTCTCGCATAATGTACTTATGACACATTTCGACATAACAATATAGCAATTTACTAAAGAATTAGTCCTGAATTATAAAATAGAAACATTGTAATCATATTTGTAATAATAAATAAACAATAATTTAAACAAAACAAAGATATAAGATGGCTGTCAACGACACTTGTAATAATTCTGACAGCGTATTAATTAAATTATTGTTTGAATTCTTGATAATTTTAGCGATAGAAATGTACAATTATTTATTTAATGAGAAACGTTTTTATTGTTGACGATAATAATTAATAATTGATAATTAAACTCAATATAATCTCTTGTGAAATAAAGTAAATACATAGTGTTATGTAGTGGTAGGGGTTGGAAAAAAATTTAGTGTAACATTTTTTCGTTACGCGTGACATTTTTCCGTTACGCGCCATCTTTTTCTTATGTGGTAGGGCCACGCGTGATTCGACGTATTTCTGTAAAGTTGCATATAGTAAATTATTCTTTGAAAAATAAGGTCATAAAGAAGTTTCACTTCTTACGTGTGTACACTAGTACACGCACACATTTTTTTTTTATTTAACAACGACGTCATATGCTTCCAAACAATATTACACTAATTCTACAAGCATAAACACAATATCTCAGTTGAAAATGAACTAAATCTATCATAGTGTACTTTAGTGAAGAAATTCATCTGAACTGAATTGAATAATTTTTCGTTTGTTGGTCCACGAGCAGTAATTTCATCACTTCGTATTATAAAACAAAGTATCTGTTCCTGTCTGTTCATCCCTATGTATGCTTAAATCTTTTAAACTACGCAATGGATTTTGATGCGGTATATTTAATAAATAGAGTGATTCTCGAGAAAGGTTTTAGTATATCATTTATTAGATTTTAGACGAAGCGTGCGTAGCTGTTGGCGGAAAGCTAGGAAGTAATATAATAGAACTACTTATCAACAAAAATCCAATGCAACTAGACATTACACTAAGTACTTAAAGTTTATTTTTATCCTGTCTATGCTATATCCATGAACGGATCCAAAAATAAACCAAGTAATAATGTCTTCTGGGAATCCACACTTTCACATGTGATGTACAGCTTATACCGTGGAGGCTGCATTGATTCCTTCTATATTTTATGCTGCACGAGTGTGATGGCGTGATTTGGGAATTCGTGGTAAGTTTGTAGGTTTTGGGAGATAACTTTTTACTATATGATGCTATGAATGAAATGAGTTACTTTGAGTGGTAAATTCTTGATTTTATGACGATATACTATAAGATAAGTAACAAACAAACATGAAATAGAATAAGATCCCGTGACCTAAAATATGTTAAATAAAATTGATTTAGAGGTTTTTAATAAAGTTTGAATGAAACACTAAAAACGTCCGTAATCTGTATTCATCAAAAATCTATAATTTTGTATGTGCTTAGAATTCGTGGAATCTACGACGTCGAGAAAGGTGCTACGACCACACGAATTAAGTTTTCTAACATTGCAAACACTACTAAAACACTGTCATTAACCCGACTTTACCTCAATCAGAAGTACGTTTATCCCATACCCCACGGGTTCCACGTCACCCAAAGATCCCTAAGGAGTCTGGGAAGTATAATAAATTTTAATCCACTTCCAAGTTCACTTTTCCCATCCGTCCCCGAGGTATATGCGACTTTAAAGTTTTTTCTTAAAATTTATTTGGCGCGGTTTAAAACTTTTTTGTGTAATGGACCGTGTGAACAAACAGATGCGCCGAGTTTGTAAGCTTAGGATCTCTGTAATTTTTGTAAAAAATATTTTTTACCGTCCTTATAAAAGTGAGCAACAATTGTTTTGGTACACGTAATTGATGTAGATTTTTTTGCTTGTTCATCTGTTTAGAGAAATTTAAATTTTTCATACTTATTTGATACAAGAATCGGCAATATACTTTAAATCATCTATGATTTCTTATATTTTTCCGTTATACAATAATAATAATCAACCACTTTGATACATAAATTACTTCTTATACGTGTATGCTTTTAATCGCAAAAATAATTTCATTCCCGACCAATAAAACTTACTTAGTGTAACTTCAATTAATAATAGCACACTTGTTACTACATCCTATACACATACATACAAACATACACAATCCCAAGACTAATGTTCTAATCCATCACATAACCCATCACACTGTTTGCACATTGCATTAACCGGTAATAAATGAGCCTCATCACTAATGGATGAGCAATAGATTCTAAGAAAGCTAAAAGGGTGCTAATGCGTTAATTTTGTATTAACTGTGCGATTAAGGTTAAGGAGAATACAATGTATGTATTTCACATTAAAATTTTATACCTTGTCGTTATATTTAGGCCTTTTGAAATTGAAATGCATAATAAAATTTTCTCCCTCTGAAAAAAACAGCATATACTATTTCAACACTACTTATCTGACTTGATTTATAAGTACGTGTGATTTTACTCTAACTTACTCTACTTACTCTACTATATTTACTCTAAATTTCATTCAAATCTCTCCTATAGTTTAGTCGTAAAAGCGTAACAAACAGACAGATATATATTCGCACTTATAATATTATGGATAACTATAGTTTTCAAGTATTTGGCAAACAAAACAATGTTGAAACGTAAATGCAAATACAAAGTCTAGACTGCCTACATTATTTCACGAAATTTCATTACAATAAATACAAAATGAGGCTTCTACGGAAGCTCGCTGACAAATTGAAAACGTCCGTATTTAAATCGAAGAGAATAAGTAATGTAGGCAAAGAGCTGCTGCATTAATATTTTATTATCGTTTGCTTTTATCGTTCATTTTGTTATTAATGTTTGCAAGGTTTATAGTTGAGTATGCTTCATTGTTTAGTTTGATGTTTATGCTTTGTACATGCGGCAAAATAGTTATTATGTTCTATTAGGCAATGTATAGGCAATGTAATAGAAGTTTAAAATTATGTAGTTCATTAGGTACATTCATTATTACACTTAGACATTTGTGGATGG
>CAJQZN010017299.1:0-23694 GCA_907164685.1 Colias eurytheme | reverse complement strand
CGCCTTCATAGGTCACCGGAGTTCATGCCGCGCCGGCTCCTGCGCAACGCGGGCGCGAGCCATCTCAGTGCCTAAAATGCCTAAACTTTCAGTACAAAGGGCTCTTAATTTAGAATTTCTTTAAAGATTTGAAACGCATTTTAATAACTTTATAAGTACATTGAGAAGCTGCGAAGTGGTTGTGAAAGTTACTGTGTTAGGTACACAGTAACTTCCACTTAACTTTTGGAAAAGCGAGCAAGACCGAAATTTTGAAGAGCCGATACATATTGCTTTTAAATTTGTTTATTACTGCAAATTCTTATTTTTATAATAGGAAGAAATTATATAAAATGTAATAAATATAGAAAACGTCGCAAACTTTAAAAAAATATCAGTTCTAAAAAATCTAACAGTACAACTTATTTCTCTGTTTTTCAAAGTCATATAATATGTAAAGTTCTAATAATAATTCGTTACAAATAACTACATGCCGTGTGGTTTCGATTCATAAATTCTACCAAAAAATCTTAATCTCACACACGTGTCCTTAGCAAAATATGCATAACCGAATTCGATTTCCACTTTATATAACTACACATTATGACAATAGGTACGTTATGACAAGGGCAAGGGACAGCTTTATCGCTCCTTCGGAAACCAATCAGGCATGCGGCGTCACGTGCGACTAATGTACCATTATTGAGGGTCCACATTGTCTCACATTACTAGGGTCAGTAGCAATACTGTACAGATTGCCTTTATGAAGGTACAAATGTAATCTACCTGTAATAAATTTGTGTGAATTAGGATTGGTTTGGGAATTTGGAAAAAATGTGGTTTGATTTGTAGATGCAATCGAATTTATTAAAGTTTCATATCTTACAACTTTATACCATCAATTATTGTTGATAGAATACATACTGGCTTTCCGCCGGCGTCTAAAACTTACCAAAAACCTTCCTTGTACTATTCTACTTCTTATCTTAAAAAAAAAACCGCGTCAAAATCTGTTGCTTAGTTTTAAAGACAGCATACACAGGGACAGATATAAATAAGCTCCTTTTTTTTAATTTCTATGTTTAAGAAACATGTAAGAATATGTTTAAGAAATGGTAAGTAACGAATTGAGAAATATAATCTGTATTTATAAAATAATTCTGTATAAATACCAACGTATTTTTACGTCATAAAATTTTCCCCATAACACACAAACTCGTGTCGGCAATAAACGTGCTATAAATTGGGATTGTTAGGTGCTCGATGGCAACCCCAAGGAATAATTCAAAATGACAGTTATCGTCTATGGGCCAGGCACGAGGTGTCTGATTGAGACGCAGTGAGTCACCGGGTCACGGAACCCCTGGTTATGGCCATTGTTAGTGTTCCGTAAATTGAGGTTTGTTTTTTTATATACGAGAATAAGTTTATATAATTGGAAGTGAGATATATAAGACCTGATGACGAGTGTTTGGATGTGAAATTGACAAAATATTTAGACGAACGTGATTGGTATAAATCACAGGTATAAATTTATTGAAAACTTTGAATTTTATAAAAATAACAGTTTACGCAGTAAATGCCCCACAATTTTTATTAATTCACCTTCTGCAAAGTTAGAATGTCACATAAGACAAACGGCACAAACGATCGTTTCGCTTAAATTTCGCCAATTGAAAGCTTTCAATTGGCAGTCGGATGACCAATCAAAATGAAATGATCGTTCGGGCCGTAATCTAGTCTACACATTTGTTATGCATAAAACTATTATTTCCTAATGCAATTATTACTTTTGTATAAAACATGCTTGTCATATAAATCCATATAGATTTCCTATGGGATATTTACAGCCTTAAAAAAACAAAAGACGCTACCGTCGCTGGTACGTGACCCTGCATCCCTAGTGCATCGAAGGGTGTATAACAAGGTTACACTTTGGCCCCTCATAATCCTGCAATCGGGAATATTGACATGGGATCACATGATACAGTAACTATGGTAATTTGCTTCTTATGTAAGCTCTTCTTATGCACAATTATTATTGCTTTCGATTTGCTGGGGATCGTCTTGTTGGAGAATATTATGTAAGTACCTATGTAGATAATATTAATTATAATTATATGAAAATATATTCCTTTTTTTTTTAAGAATACCTGTGCAAAAAAATGCACAAATGGTTTACTTTATAACTATGCATTTAGTTATCTGTAAATCGTTAAAACATTCTAACTACTTGTTAAAACAACAACTTGTTTTTGGTTCTTTATAACAATTCAATTCATTATTAATTTATTAAACTTTCAGATACAATGAGAATATTTGCCGCTATAGTTTAATCATTTTATGTTATGAATCTAAATAAATTGGGTCATAAAAAAAGTGAAGTTTTACTTAATGAATTTACTATTTAGGTTTAGGTTTATACTAAATTCATTATCACTCATTTTTTTATTCATAAAGAATTAATATAGATACAATTTGTTTATCTCTTACAATAAAAGGATTTATCCCTGTTCTACCTAGTCATATACCTTCTCGTAAATAATTTCAGTTTAGAAAATATAGCGTTCTCGTTTGTAAATGTCAGGGAATGTAATTCAAGTTGAGGCTTGCTATCATTTCCCACGACGACATTCATTTTATTTTATGGACTTTTATAAGTGAATCGTCCAACTTTTAGCTTTTGAATTGGCACAGTTTTAGCAAAAAGTATAAGAATTTTTATTACTTACGTTTTTTTTTTTGGTAAATTTAATGTGAATTTTTGTAATTATATGAATATAAAGATGAAATTCTAGGTTAATTAGTAGCCACAGTTTTTAAGTTTTATCTATGTCTATAACTGGGTCTCTCTATATTGTTTTTATTTATATATTATACTTTATCAGCTCTGCCTAACAGGACAGTCCGTAAAAAGGCCTATTAAAGTTTCGGGCAATAGCTTTATCCATATAAAATGCTTTGTTTTATTCAGTCTGTTTTGTGGTATATAAAAAAAATATACAACAAAAAATATCAAAAAATCTACTAAAATTACTGTTGTGAGTTTGTGTATGACCGAGTTTCACGTAGGTACCTTCTAGAATTGGAGCAAAAGAAAAATATTTCCAAACGGTTATTTCCCTAACAATCACAAGAAACAAAACCGTTGCACTCGAAAGAAAACACTGTATTCTTTTGTTTTAAAAACTTTAGCGAATCCGAACTGGTACAACGGTTGTGTTGAAGTCGTTCCACTTCACTAGGAAGCAAATAACAAAAGAATGAACAAACTATGAGTCCCGTTCCCTTGAATAAACTGGTCAAGAACACCAATATCGCTTCACAAAAGGAAATCATGCATTTTCATATAAAAGGTAATATATACATATAGGGTTAAGTAAAAAGCGTAGATCAAAAAGTCATCCTAATCTCATGTTTAATTAAAATCAATAAATATAATAATTCATATTATAAGGTAAAAAGGATGTGAAACGTAGCTTTAATACAGGGTGAAAGGTAAGACGTTTGACGAATTTAGACAGGAGCTTCTACTCATGAAACTGAACTTTCACCTGGTAGATTTGCTAAATTTCAGTATATTTTCGGTGCAATATCTATTTGTGTGTAAATATACTCTGTGTAAAGGAACGTACTAGGTAAATCTACCTAGCCATCAAAGGCATAAACTATAGTTAAAATAGAAAGTGGAAGGACTACCGATATTTAGACATAAATAATTCAACGTGCTGTAATTTCTTACAGGTTTCTATTTCTACAGATATACTTTCACATATTTTGCATACAGTTTCTTTCGCTTTTATCTTGCGTCCATTTTCCGAAGAACATCAGCCAGCTCAATTATTCCCTTTGTGTGAAAAGCTATTGGTTCAGAACTTCATTGATTAAAACCGAGTGTAAATGGCCGGGCGCAACGATTCTTTGTCGATCTTTTACTTGTTTGATAAGTGCATGCTAGATTTCATAGTTATTTACGGGTTTTACATTGAAGTTATAGTTATATGATAGCGTACTGAGCTTGGTGTTTTTAATAATATGGAATGGCACATTGTTTGAGTGACGCATCATATTTATATATTATGAAATATGTAAACTATGAACTTGTGCAGAAAAATTCTTCAATTTCAGCAGTTTCAGTCGTGTCTCAGTTACCCATACCCAACTCTATATTTTTAATAAATACTACTTATTAGAAAGGTAGCTAAGTAAATTATATTGCCTATTATATTAATGTCATCTATAAGAAATATTTTATAGGATTTTTGACAAAATATTGCAAAAAAGAAAGACATTGTGAAGAAAGAAGCCTTTCTAAAATTTAAATCATAATACCCAATCCATTTACAATGAATCAAGCAAACACTGAAGTGACTCCAAAGCGAGACAATAAAACCCTTAACTGCTACCGACGAGCATTCATCAACGATTGCTCAATAGAGGGTTTAAACTTTTAACACTATGAATAAGACAGTTATTTATTATTCACTATTCGCATAGGCTGAGAGCGCGTTGCAAAAAATGCAATGCAGGGAAAAACCGTACCAACAAGAAATATTACGCTTAAATGTATTACAGATAGTATAAGAACTGTTTTTTAAGTTACTAAACTTAAATTTCATAGATACTTATTTAATCAACATCAACTAACGAACAAAATAATTTGGCAACAGAATTATTGTACAGCATCTATAAAGCAGCATATGTAAGTTCCTCCTATAAAATTCTGATAACTAATTGTGAGTATGTATGATTATTATTTTATAGAGTCTATATTATCCCCATTTGCATATCCCAAACTATAACAAAATCACCATTACTTAATTCACGTACCGTACTCCGTAACCTAGCAAATTTCCCATCCAGATCCCAGACTACGAGCTCCCCTAACAAACGCAGAGCAATTGTGTGACGTGTTAGCTTTTTTGTGCCCCCTGCTGCGAATAGTGCCCCTAAATTTCTTGATAACTTCATTGCGAACTGCGAGGATGGTTTTGCACGGAACGTGACTCGCAGATCTGAATTTGTAAAGGATGCAGTCTGCTAATGGAATGTACGCGCGTATGTATTGTAATTTATGGAAGAACAATCTCTATGTATTACATAAGTATATTGAAGCAAAAATATAACATAACAACATGGGAAGTCGGTTTAAATACATCAGCTGTTTATTGTCCTATCATTACGGGCAATTTATATCAATTTTTCCTTGATTAAATTTCTTATAATTGAGATAAAATAATACTACTGTAATATTAGAATAGTAATTTACTTACTGTACCTACCAATAACATACTATGACTTGTATACGTAGTATATTATTATTAGTCTGTGCTATGACATTGAATCTGAGATATCTAATGTTAAACTTACATTTTTATATACCGTTTATAAAAGCATCTACGTTTCATCATGTTGCATAAAGCCATCCACGGCTATGCACATATGCAGGTCGGATGCACTCAACTCTCGGGGGTCTAATTTTCGTGACCCGGCCCTCCAAGAGGTTAAATTGACCCTTCACTTTTCCTCCAGTTGTTATGAGCGTGACAAGAATTGCATTAGAAAAACTGTTTTGAAACTCATGAAATTTTAAACTATATAAATTTCATTAGGTTTCTGAATTAGTTATGACAACAACAATGAAATATAGCATTGGAAATAATGAGATAAACATAATTTTGAAGATTCTATTCAATTTTTACAGCTTATAATTTTACAAATTTCTTGCAATTTCTAGTTTTTGACTAAGTTTAAAACTTGTTAAAATTAGCACACAACTAAATTTACTACTTAACGAAAAAAAAAAACTCGCAGATCGTTATAAACTTATAATCCTAAATACGTGAACATTGCATACAGCCGCAGCTTGGACCCTTCGATCCCTAACGATAAAAAATTAAGACGCCCTAGGGCACCAAACATATTTCAAGTGCAGGATTAGTTTGTACGACAAAGTGCGAATGCGTAGCGTTTGCTTCTGACAGCTGATTTTAATCAATAGCTTTAAATTTAGAGCGGTCTTTATGGCCACTGAAATCCTTTTTAATCTGCACCTATTCGAACCCCACATTTGTTGCACATGTTTCGCAATAATGGACCACCAGTTTCTTTTTGTTGAATTTGATACAAAGAAAGTTGGCGACCTTTCATCATCATCATCATCATTAACAGCCCATGTTTGTCCACTGCTGGACATAGGCCTCAGTCATGGCACGCCATTGAGCCCGGTCATTTGCTCGTTGTCGCCAGTTTTGCCCAGCAACCCTGCGGATGTCGTCACTCCACCTTGTAGCAGGGCGTCCTACGCTACGTTTGCCGAGCCGCGGTCTCCACTCCAGTACATGTGTGCCCCAGCGGTTGTCCGTTCTGCGGCACATATGACCGGCCCACTGCCACTTCAGCGTGCTAATCCGTTGAGCTATGTCGGTAACTTTCGTTCTCTGGCGAATTACTTCGTTCCGGACTTGGTCCCTCAGAGAAATACCGAGCATAGCTCTCTCCATAGCACGCTGAGCGACTTTAAGTTGGTGGACCAGTCGTACTGTCAGTGTCCACGTCTCGGCTCCGTAGGTCATGACAGGTAGGACGCACTGATTAAATACTTTTGTTTTGAGGCATTGTGGTAGTGACGACGCGAAGACTCGACGGAGTTTTCCAAAAGCCGCCCAACCCAGCCGTATCCGCCTGTTGATCTCACCGTCGAAATTGTTCTTACCTAGTTGGAGCATTTGCCCTAGGTATACATACTCTTGAACAATTTCTAGGGAGACTCCATTTATTATGATCGGCTCCGGTAAAACATGGTTATTGACCATGATCTTCGTTTTGTCTGAGTTCATGCGGAGACCGATGCGTAAGGAGGATTCGGCTAGTTCGTTCAGCATCTGCTTGAGTTCCTGCAGCGATTTAGCCATAATGACTATGTCATCGGCAAATCGCAAGTGCGAGATATACTGACCGTTGATATTGATGCCTCGTCCTTTCCAATCCAGCGTCCCAAACATATCCTCTAACGCGTTTGTGAACAATTTCGGCGAGATAACGTCGCCTTGTCTCACACCTCGCCGTAGATGGATACGTTTGGTACGCTGGTTCTGGATTTGGACGGACATGGTTGCGGCATCGTACAGAGATCTCAGCACCTCGATATATCTGCAGTCTACCTGGCAGCGCTGCAAGGACTCCAGAACAGACCACGTCTCGATGCAGTCGAAAGCTTTCTCATAATCCACAAAAGCAATGCACAGGGGCTGATTGTACTCTTCTGTTTTCTGTACAATCTGCCTCACTGTGTAGATGTGGTCTATGGTACTGAATCCACTGCGAAACCCGGCCTGTTCCGGAGATTGAAACTCATCGAGTCTTCGTGCGAGACGGTTGGTGATGACCCTTGAGAACAATTTATAGGTGTGGCTCAAAAGTGATATGGGCCTGTAGTTCTTTAAGAGGGTTTTGTCCCCCTTTTTAAAGAACAGCACCACGACACTTTCGCTCCACGCCTTCGGAGTTCTCCCAGTGAAGAGGACAGAATTAAACAGGTCTCTTAGTTGTTTTAGGACTGGAGCTCCACCTGCCTTTACAAGCTCCGTAGTTACTCCGTCATCTCCAGGGGCTTTTCCGTTTTTAAGTTGCCTCAGGGCCAACTCCAATTCGTCTAGGCTGATTTCGGGAAGCTCATCGGTGTAATGGCGAGTTAAGGTAGCTCTGGGGTCTTTATTGGATGGTACTGGCTTAGGTTTGTGTGAAGTGTACAAGCGGCTGTAAAAGTCTTCAACCTCCGCGAGAATCTCCGGCCTCGATGTCAAGACGCTCCCCGTAGATGTTGTCAGCTTTGTCAGTGAAGATCTATCTAGGTTTTGCGCGAACACTTTCGATCCGCGATTTTGCTCAATTGCTTTTTCAACTGCAAGAGTATTATAGGATCTAAGGTCACGCCGAACCATCGTGGATATCCTTTTGTTTAATAGCCTTTGGGCTGGCAAAGCTGATTGTGGGTTATCGCGTCGCTCGTCCATCAAAGCCAGGGTCCCCCGCGAAAGTTTAGACTTTTTACCGGTGGATTTTATTTTGAACAGCCCTTTGCCTTCATCCCTGAGAATATCAATGACTTGTTGGAGTTTTTGATCAACGTCATTTGTGGGTTCTAAGGAGGCGAATCTATTGTGTAATTTTAACTGAAAAGTTTCAGATTCAACAACGGTTTGAAGTGGACTGGGCCGGAGTATTGACCTTATCAATCGGTTTCGTTCTAACTTGCAATTGATATTCAGAGTGCCTCTAAGATAACGGTGATCACTGCCCGTATTAAACCTTGTGATCACTGAGACATCTCTGAATATGCGTTTTTTGTCCGTAATGATAAAGTCAATCTCGTTACGGGTCCTACCATCGGGGCTTTGCCAGGTCCACTTCCTTTGGGGCTGTTTCTTGAAGAAAGAGTTCATCAAATACAGTCCCTCTTTTTCGAGGAAGTTGACCAGCATATGACCCCTCTGGTTTCTGACTCCAAAACCGTGCGGTCCTATCGCCGATTCGCTGCAACTTTGCGTTCCCACTTTAGCGTTGAAGTCCCCCATCACAACACTGTAGTGTGCCTTTTTGGTGTAATGTAAGGCTTTAGATATATCTTCGTATATTTTTTCTGCATCTTCGTCAGAGTGTGCCGAAGTTGGTGCGTAAACCTGGATCACCTTAAGGCTATACCTCTTAGAGATCTTAAGTATGAGGTACGCAACCCTGGGCGACACACTTGCGACTTCTACAATGTTGGAACAGAGGACTTTGTTGATCAGAAACCCAACACCACCTTCAGAAAGGCGGTCTCCTTCTCTAAAGTACATGATATGTCCCGATTCAAGAGTTATGGTGTCCTCTCCCTCTCTTCGGACTTCGCATAACCCAAGAATATGCCACTTTATATTACTTAACTCCTCTTCGAGCTGCACAAGGTGTTCATCGAGCCGTAGCGTGCGTCCGTTATACGTTGCAAGGGTCAGTTGGATTTGGCGGCCTACCGTAACCCGGGGATTCTTCGCACCCCCTGTTCTACCGTTACCACGACCGCCGCCGTAGCCGGGAATAGTAGAACTACCGGGAACTGGGGGCCGTGGTTGGGAATAGCTTGCCATAATTGGTAAATGCCCATAGTCGCCACGCTGGGCATGCGGGTTGGCGACCGCAGTGCATAACATTTCGAGACAGCAATGCTGCTGCCCATTGCTGTCCTGTTAGATTTTGTTATGCTGATTTGGATGGTTATACCGCCATCAGTCGGTCGTCAGAGCCTCGTCCGTTGTTCAACAGGATGCACCGCGGGAAGGTGAGGTTGACTATTGGAGCACTGAGGTGTTATTGTGCTCCCTTACATCCCACGACCTTTGATATCTACTATGTGAAGTATTATTAGGTTCTACGACTTGACTTGTTGTACTTTACTGAAATCTTTACACATATTATCTTTACTTGAATACTGAAATTCAGCAATACCTATTTAACGTGGCTAGTACGATATCATATTGAAACTACTCTACTGTTAGACTAAACTCTTTATTCAATGTTTCTCATTTGATGCATCATACCAGAAAACAGTAAGAGTCACTAATTGTAAGATACATCTGTTTGTTTTCGCAAAAGTATAGAATTGAAACTGAAGTATAAGCTTTTTAATACGAATTAACAAACGATCATAATACTTAGTAGAATTTGTTCGAATTTTTTCGAAACACAAGAGTTTTAAAAGAATAAATATCTCATTACTCTTCAATTAATCATTTGTAGAGTACATTTTTTTTTCCAATTTGCTAAGAGTACTACGGGGAAATCGGCAGATATCAAACAAATCCAGGTACACAATAAATTGAAACTATAAGGGCGCATCAATTTCCGACAATAATAATAGATGACAGAATATTTACTAGCTTTTCGCCCGCGGTTTCGCCTGCTTTGTCTAAAACCTAATAAATTATATACCTATTACCTAAAGCCGTTGTGTAGTATTAAAGATTTAAATCATTTAAGCATTCATAGGGCGTAAAGCGACTGTTTTATACTACCTATGTATGTAGTTTCCATATATAATCTGTGCCCATTGTCAAGCTTTTCATCACATAATTTTAAACGCATATTTCTCAATCCATACCCACAGGTTCCATTCAATTACAACTCGTTATTGGCTTAATAGCGTGTAATTGGTGTGAAGTATTTATTGATACGTCATAACACTACGACCGTTTATTTGTTTAATTGCTGTCAATAATCTATTTAGCTTTGACAGCCATGGAATTGGTATTGAGTTTGTTTTTATAACAATTAATTCGCTTGATGGAGAATTGCTTGTTGTTACTTAATTGTAAAAATATAGAAAATATAAAAACCAATTTTTCTTATTGTGCAGTATTTAATGAAAAATAAATAATATGTCTATATGAAGAGTAGCTAACTGAGGAAAATACACACAATGAACATGTCTCTAACTATTTATTTTTTCTTATTCTTAAATTAAAACTTAGCTTAAAGATGAAAGCAAACTAAACTATGCAGTAGGTTAATCCATACGTTATACATACATTATCACAATCAAATGGAATAAAAACTGTAATAACAATGTATGTAACTTGTGTAACATGTCGTTGCATATATTTGAAATTCATCAGTTACATGAGACAAACAAACATCCAGCCCAACGGAATATATAAAAAACTGAACTTTCATTCAGATCGATCTTCTTTTATCGTCTCACATACATATCTTAGTAGTTTGTAATAAACATGTCCATAAAACAACGCGTGACCATCAATAACAAGATTATCAACGGTCTATTGTGCATCCATTATAATAGCTCAGAGCTACTCAAAAGCGTTAATTTATTGTTCATCATTTTATTTTACAAGGATCAGAAGCGTGGATGTGGCATCTGTTTTTTTTCGTACTACATAGTATAACCTTATTGGAAGTATAGCACTTGATATAGACGTAGTACAGACGTAGCGGTCACATTCTTGTCTTTATTATGTGCAGAATCATTACACAACAATTTATATAAAGTGTGATCCATAAAAAAAGTAAAAGTCAATCAAAACTAAAATATTTAGGTCATTGCTAGAGAGTAATTAACTTTGAATGAGATATCACTGGTCACTGACATAATTACGCTTCTTCTTTAACAACTATCATGATCCTTATGTCAATTACTAAAACATTAATGATTAGATACAAAATAAAATTCACCTCATCCATTTATTATCGCTCCTCGTCGATTTATCGTATTGCTACTCGTTTCTATAAAACTTTACAAACAGTGTTTAAAACCAATTCGTGCGTCCCTTTTCAACATACCAAGTTTTCCACTAGCACGAAAGAGACACACGACGAATGTATCATACAATTTTAGAACTATAAAATATAGATGTCTCACGACAATTACAATAGTGTGAAAGCGGATATGGACGCTGTTCCTGTGGGGAAAGGGAAATGAAGCGCCCATTATATGACAATTTATGTGTTTGTAAACAATGGTGAACCATATCATGGTACATTATTAGTTATAGCAATTAAAGGGTGGCGTTTATAAATAAATTAAATATTCCTGGGTATTTCACAAAACGCATATATTCCCAAGTCGACAAGTTTATAATATGTCATGTGGGTATCTGACAGAATTACCAGCGTTGTGGAGTTTGCCTCTGCAACATTATGCTGAGCCAGGGCCTTTTTTGCAGCTACAATGCAAGTTTGATATAATTAATGTTAGTTATAATTCGATTGTTATCTTATATTTTATTTTTGTAATTTTATGTATTTTTTGATGGTGTCTTAGAATGTATAAGCTTATCATTGTGTTGTTTGGTTGCAATAAATCTTTTTTGTATTGTATTGTATTGTATTATATGGAAACTAGAATACTGAAACTAATAAGCTCACATAGTTACTCATATTAATTTCTGTTGTATATAACTAAGACAGTTTTAAATAGTCTTTAAATTCGTTTCAAATTAATGTGTCCATAAAAAATAAATATACGTAAATAAGACAGTTCCTTATTCTTAACAGGCTACAGTATTCAATGTAAATTAAATTAAAGCAAGGAACGGCTCTGCACTATACAACAGGGGGATTAGCATAATCTGTCGATTTGTCGAATCTCAAGCGAGTCAGACATCCCGTGTGGGGTTCAGTTTTATCACTGTACTTGGCGAGATAACACTTATCTGCAATCACGTTGTTCAAATAGAGGGGGTTTTAATTGAAAAAAGTTTTGATGAACTTACTCCCCAATTGACCACTATTACAACAGATAAAGTAAATTTTTGCGATTAACATGATAATTTTCTAGTACCTAGGTATCTATAAAAGTTCCCTTCATTTATTTATGTAGGTAAATAAATAACTAACTTTACTATGCTAGTTAAAAACCGGCCTGTCGTGGCAAGAAGTCAAAGAAAAAGCCCAAAATCGACGTGACTGGAAAAAGTTTACTGAGGTCCTATGCTCCTCGAGGAGTTAAAGGCCAACAATCATCATGCTAGTTAATAATACAAATTACTTAAAACTAAAACTTATACCTAGACTAGCACAGGGGGCGACCTTATCACTAAAGAGTGATCTCTTCCAGGCAATTTTTCTTTTTTAAATTTTTTCAATTCCCTTTATATTGAATGAATGGATAGAAGGAATGGGATAGTAAGTTGAAAATATACTTCAAAGCCATGTACATCATCACACACATTCTTGTTTTTGCAATTAAACAAACGTCAAATTATTTTAAACTATTCGTTAAATCTTCATAAAAATGATAACAATGCAAAAAGACATAGTTAAACCTCGACCACGAATCAAGATAAAGCAAAGGTCGTTAATAAAAATTAATTTGTCCATAAATTTTGACGTTAGCATGAAATTTCCCAAAAAAAGCCTTTATTGTAAATCTCGTGGCACAATGGACGGATTTAGTCGCGATAAGACGAAGAAAATAATTATGTTTATGTTGGCTTTAAACGTGATGACATAAAAGAGCAAGCGAGGTGCGTACATTCTTGTATTTTTTGTACATTTTTATGTCTCTAATCCATACTAATATTATAAATGCGAAAGTAACTCTGTCTGTCTGTCTGTTACTCAATCACGCCTTAACTACTGAACCAATTTGCATGAAATTTGGTACTTATGTAGATATTTTGATACCTGAGAAAGGACATAGGCTAACCTTTTATTGCGAAATATGTACCACGGGCGAAGCCGGGGCGGACCACTAGTCTCTATATAAAGTGCAATCGTAACTTGCACCTTCTGAATTGTCAAATAATCATGTGTTGTAAAATGGAGATTTACATCATCGCCAATAACAAGAAATAAACCATTCAATTGCGTGTAAAACGAGTTGTTGAATGTTTTTCAGGCAAATAGAAATAGTGGAGGAAACGGTAACGTCGGTGCAGACACATTTACTATGCTGCTTCGGGCAACCAGCATTGCTTCGCTGACAGACACATTGCCTGACGACAACCGCCTGCCCGTGCTATATATTGGATATTAGTAATGTATTTATGGGCTATTTACATCGATAAACTATATGTACAGCCACTTTCATGCGTCGATACTTCATTTGCTTTGAGTTTTCTTTGTAGCGAATGTTTGGAATTTATTGGCTTGTAAATTGCTGCTATATTTAATAATTTACCAACTGCTAATGTCCTAAAGTATTCAATAAATTATATATTCTACGTATATAATATGTGCGAATAAATAATTCAGCACACAAAATACCGGAAATCATCATAATGTTTTCAATCCTACTGACATATGAATAACATCTGTGCTATAACAAAACAGAAATACAGATAAAAAATAACCATATCTTTCACCTGTCATAACCTCAGGCGACAGAACTAAGCTACTAATTTGCTGATTTGAACCCGCATCCCTCGTCGCCCGGCTCAACCACAAATGACATGAAACATCTTTAGACAGACCTACCACATACTTCTTGATGATCGACTGCAGACTCTGAAAGACGAAAATCATACAATGGGAGTTTAGAAAATATACTTTATGAATGGACATAAATATCCTTATTTTGTTGTATCTACTGTAAATAACCGTAGAGACCAGCATATTTTTAGTTTCTACTTAAATTCAGTGCAATTTTCTTAAAAAGTAGCATTTTTTATAATAATTTTTTTATAAATAAAGTTACATAAAGCAAACATCCACTTAAATTCAATAGAGGCCCTGTATCCCGAATAGTTTAGGTACCTATACATATATTATTATTCTATTTTTTTTAGTTTTTACCTGAATGTATAATATTAAAATATACGCTAAAGACAACCAGTCTTTCTTCCTTCACAAAGCTTTTTCTTGAATAGCATACTCCAGAATGTTTCAAATATAATGAGGTCACATTTGTTTCACGTATTTTATTACTCTTGTTTTCCATGAGCAACGCATTATTTTGAAAAATAAAAACATGACATACTTTGCGTTTTCCATACAAATATATAATGAAACGTTAGTTCTTTTATTTTTATTCTTTTTCATTTAACGTGCAGGCTTTATGCAGACACTAGGTTGTCCTGAGGCGGGTCTTGTCCCAGATTACTGCGAACACAGAAAATAAGATTAAATAATGTGAAATGGAAACTATTATTGCTGCTCTGAAGTGGAAAGAAAAGGATATACAAAAAATATTTTAAAAGTTTTATGAGTAAAAAATAGAAGATAACAGTAGTCATAATAGTAGAGATCAAAATAAATCCATAACATGTATTTTAAAAACATTCATATCTGAGATCAAATAACATTCAATGTTTAAATTACTTTTAAAAACTTCATGTTTATTCATTGTGTTAATATGTAATGTAAATTAAAGTGGGATCCCATGTTTTAAAAGGGCGTGGGTCGGTAACATTTTTACATCTGTTTCAGTGTTAAAATATATAGGATTGTGTACTCTATGAAATAAACGCTATAAATATTTATTATTTTACTTCAAACGTAATTTACGAAAATTATTTGGTGTATTTAATCAAGCCTAGTTGTTTATAAGGACAGTCGGACAGAGAAACATGATTATAATTATTGTCTATTGCATTTTAATAAATTTGCCTAAATGTAAGTGGAGCTCGGTCGGTTCTGTTAGTTAATTGTTTATTAACAACAGGTAATTATCGATTAAATAAATCAATTACCGAATTTTTACCAATCCTTGATAAGTGTACCTACAAAGTTTGAATTAAATCTGCCCGTTAAAAGGGTCAAAATCGAGTCTAAAGGAGTCGGTTACATACAAACATAGAGGAGAAGCTAATATAAGCGTGTTAAAAACTTCAAAAACAGCTTATTCCATCAAAATATAGTTACATTACAAAATATTCTTTAGAGATGATTATATATTAAATAACGTCGAGACGGTATTATAGAAAGGATGGGACGTGACAAACATGAAAATTAAGATAATATAAAAGGAACGGAGATTGATGATTGAAACGCAAGAAATTTAGATCAGAACTGAAAACGTTTTTTTTTATATCCATTCACTATGTAAAATTATTTCTTATATATGAAAATAAGCTGTTGCTAAACTACCGCCCTTGCCGAATCGCCCTCTGTTTAGAAACTTTTTCACAAGAGATTTCCTTCTAGAGACATCTAAACTTCAAAGCTCATTAGCTTTTAAACTTAGAGATAAACACACACACACACACACTACAGTACTAATAATCTCCTACTGCGTTAGAACCCAGCCAGACTCTTTAGGTACTTATTCTAATAACTCAGATCTATGTCTATAAAAAATGAAAATAAAGGCGCCCTATTATAAAAACAAAAGAACATAAATAATAACGCGTCATCGCTTATTAATCAAGAAAAATTGACTAGCGTTTCTCTTCATTAAATTCATTAAAAATTCCCTTCACGAATGAATTTTGAGTCGAGAGGCACTGGCGAAAAATATTATTTTTTACAATTAAAGAAATCCCACGGATAATTTACCGCCGTCTTTGCCCCGTACATTTTTGTCGCTTCTCAAGCAATAAATAATGAAATTAGGGGAAGGAAGACTGATGTATTCTGGGACGTTTTATGGCAATAAGTTTAAAATAAATATAAAATTCATACGCAGTAACTGTCTATTTTATTTAATAATATGTATTATTGTGAATTTTCGTCTTTTTTAATGTTCGATCTTTAAAAAAACCTGTGTGTATGTGCAATAGGACTTTTTAATACTAAGCTTTCAAAAAATTTATATGAACATTGACTATTTTGAATTTTGCCTCACAATTCATATTATTTTTTTTGATAATATCTACTACAAAACACAAGTAGATCGTACAAATCAACATGAACACAGATTTAATATATTTATCGCTTAAAAACAGTCTAATTTGATTCATTTGACACAAAAAAGCACATTAGCTTTTAAAAATATAAAGCAATTTCGGACAGAACTTTTTTTAGTTTTAATCCAACATTAAAGTCATAATATTTTATCTGTGCTCTATTTAAAGCCAAGAAATATCGTGTCGCGGCTCACGAATGTCCACTAAATCATAAAAAGTAATGGACCGAGTTTATACGAATTGTGGAATGAATGAGGAAAATATACGACGCCTTTTTTCTGTAGCGCTAATTTTTGGATTATCCTACTTATGTTATTTATTAGGAGAAAGTTATAAGGATGAGTTTGTCAAAACAAAGCATTTATTCTAGAATAACGAGACGATTCACGATTAACAAATCTAAACTATTTTAAATTTCCCAAAATTCATACATTTACCAAGGAGGACCCATAAACCGCTACGATTATAATTTTCAACAAATATTCTCTATTTTATCCATATTTTATCCTAAAAAACTTATTATTAATTTATTAGTCCCTAATTACGATTAAAATGGTACGTCGTCAATCAACACATTTGTTCTACAATGGTTCTACACTATGAAATATTACTATCGCATGTATTAAAACAGTTTATAGGTTATTTTTTAAGTCAAATACCCAAAAACCTCTTCATTCTGTAATGGTATCATATAGATAGGAACGACACGGGTGCGACATAGAGTAATGTAATACGTATGCTAAGCAGATCGCAAGGGTCCGATGAGATGGATGGATAATGTTCGAAATTGCCGCACCCGAACCCGCGGATCACACTTGTATCCTATTATTAGTTTGTTCCACTTGGAGCTCATAAAAGCTTGAAATATTTTTTATAATTACGTGACATTTATAGACGCAAAGCTCATCAAGCTTATAATCTATTTTAACAATACTGAAAGCCAAATAATGGAAATACCTAAGAAGCTGGTTAGTGGTGCGCGGTGGTTTATTTATGAATTTAAGAGCATACACGTTTTTAAAGCTGGTAAAATGGTTCATACAACACTTACTCAGTCATTTTTGTTTCTCATTATAAATAATACATCATAGCTCGTTGTATTATGAAGCTCATACATTTTGTCACAGTTTAACGCATTATTTTTAAAAATTAACAATACCTTATAAGTACTATTAACCACTCTTACAATTTAGCCATTGCAACTTATCCTTATAAGCTGATGGTAACAACGATTTATATTACTTGCAACCACTAAATGTATAACCTTATTCCTGTTTTACAGTTTTATATGTATTTCAGCCACCAACGTAGAGCCTGAAGGAAATCTGTAGATACAGTGCAAGGGTCTACCAAAGTGTGCAAAGCGGAATATACCATTTATAGGCGGTTATGGTCTTCGCAGGAAAATTGCTGACATATCACCAGCAATATACAAGACATAGTGCGCCGTCACTCATATTCACTCCTCTAATTTGAGGCAAGCGAGAGCTTTCTAGTTTTATTGAATACGCAGCTTTTTCCATTTATTTGCTCGCTGAATGGTATTCAAATGTTCTCCGATGAATCGAATCTCCATTTCAGCATAAACGAAAATATTTTGAACGTATATTCTATATATTATGAGCTTTGGTATGTTAAATTGGCTGTAAAACAATTGGATAAAGTTTATATTCATTTAGCTGCAAACTGTTAAATATATTATCTATGGGAATATATATCCGAACAACTCTAATATTTATAAATTGAGCTAACTAATATATTTTTTTTACAGGAACCACGCGAGCAGAACCAAAAGCAGTATCTACGAGAAAAAGGCGTAAATGTACTATTTGTACCTTGCCTTTGAGTAATTTTTATAATACTGATTTTAACTCATCATGCCAAAAGATAATCTCATAAAATTCTTCAGATATATTTTCATGTAAAACCACTCGTTTTGCTATCATCCCTAGGTAGATTAGACCTTAATATAATTTATAAGGTTCAAGGGTCTCCCATCCTGGCTCAGATAAATTTCAAATTTGGAAAGGGGGTCTGGAAGTGAAAGATAGGTTTCCCTTCGGCAAATTTATTTGAATCTGAACTTTATAGATGTGTGGGTTACTGAAAATAATGTTTAGGATTTACTTTTAAATGTAGACTCAGAAATAATGGAAATGTAGCGTATGTTTGACTCTATGTTTTTCAGCAAGATATTTTTGTGGAATTCTTGTGTTCTTCTCTTGGGGTTTGGATTATTGATGGAAGACAAATTTATAATGTAGGTTGAAGTAAGTATAATAAGAAAAGAACCGGTAAAATTTATTGTTTACACACTACCTAGCTACTAGTTATTGTTCTGTGACACTACATTACAACAATTAAATATTTTACTATTACTCTCTCTACATTTCTCTCACGTATTCATTAAATTAATATTATGTATAACAAGACAATAGCTTTATTTTTACTTTACCTAAAATCACTTTTCATTTCTACACAAACCCTCAATAGAAGCAGATGACATTCAAAATCAGTTTCCGATTTCACAGCACACAAGGTGTTATTTAACGACGACTAAAGCTCAGCATTATTAATATAAAAGTGTATTTTTTTACGATTTCACACCATTTATACCGTCTCTATTGAATGTCCCCTGTGAAATCAAATACGTCATCACAAAACTAACTGGTATTGTGTACTAATCTTTGACGAATGAATTCGTCGGTACGCTTTAAGACGCCATATGGCAACAAAGCCTATCTTGGGGGATTAACGACCAATCGAATTCGACACGAATCTCAAAGCAATTCGAATACAATTAAAAGGTTAGCTATTATCATGAGAATGTATTATTTTGATGTATTTAACAGTTAACATACATGGAAAAAGGGTGGGCATTTATAGTTATAAATTATCTACATTCTACATACAATAAATTGTTACAAATAGCACTGAATGTTAGAATTCCAAAAATCATTAAAGTATCTGTCTGTGTCAATCACTTGCTTCTGGTTTAACTTCAAAACGACCAATTGATCACAAAAATATTCATCAAACACCAACGCAGCTATGTTGTAGCCACATGTAATATAATACTGTTCTAAGCAAAAATATTGGAATAAATTATTTAATAACTAAAAAATTATGATTTTAATTCTAGTACGAAAGCAGTGGCACATTTATATTTTAATGCATTGTTGAAATAATAATAGCATTCACAGTCCACTTCCCTGGTATGCCTAAACATAGAACCACTGACGTTATCGAGAAGTCGATAAGAGAAATGCAACAATAGTTATTATTACATTTGCACCGGTTCAACACTGTGACACATTTACAAGCGACATTTGGATTTCAAATCTCCTGCCGAGTGCCAATAAATACGTTTCAAATTACCAACAAAGGCGATATAATATAGAGTAGGCCCCCTCCCCACGCATTACTTGTACATTAAAATTATTACAAATTGCAATCCAATGGGTGCTACAACGGACAAAGCTGCCACATTATTTACGGCAAATCGAGTTAGCGACTTTATCGAGTTAAAAGCGAATTATGAATCTCTTGTCTGCTTAAATAAATTTTAGGTTTTCGCAGCGTGGGCTTGAGAATTCAATTGTCGAACATCCCAAAGAGTAATTAAGTTTAACTATAATGTAGGCCGACTTGTTTTAAGCGGAGAAATAAAATTGCACGCGGTATAAATTGTATTTAAGCGGTAAATAAATTTTGTTGTACGTTTTGAGTTCTGTATAAAAGCTTTTTACGGTTGCATAAAAACGAAAAGTTATTTTAAGAGCCATTCGGTTGTTTTTATTTTGGTAACATTGCGAAAATTTTAATAAGTGTGATTTTTGTTTATAAAATATTGGCAAAAGTATCTTATTATTATTATAGTATTAGTAGGGCAAGAAAGTTCTCATATCTATCACTTAATTATAAACTTGCTCAATGACTTCACACTAGAGTGACAAAACAGTACACAGATTATATAATTTACTAGCGGTCCGCCCCGGCTTCGCCCGTGGTACATATTTACGTTTTCTCTACATAAAAACCATCCTCGTACTTCAAGGAATATAATAAAAAAAGAATTATCGAAATCGGTTCAGCCGTTCTCGAGTTATGCGCTTACCAACACATTTTGCGATTCATTTTTATATATAAGAAGATTAGCAAAGCTATCACTACATAGTATAAAACAAAGTCGCATTCCCTGTCCCTATGTCCTTATGTCCCTATGTCCCTTTGTACGCTTAAATCTTTGAAACTACGCAACGGATTTTGTTGCGGTTTTTTTTACTAGATAGAGTGATTCAAGAGGAAGGTTTATATGTATAATAACATCCATTAAATAGTGGAGAAGTACTGTTATTTTTGAGGTTTCTAATGTGATGTCGTAAAAAATTACATTTTTACCGCTTACATTGCAAACGCAGGCTGAACCCTACGAGTTTTATCAAAATAATGTACTAAGTATTATACACATTGAAAAGGTCTACAGAAAAGTCCGCGATGGCATATGTCTATCTCTTATGGATAACCCACAATAACTTCTTTTTGTCATTTACTTTTTACGACAAATAATGGCTAATTTTCGAAGCGATTTTAACCAATACAGCATTAATCCTTAACCAATTAAATACCTTGAGTACATTGTTCATTTAATATAGATCTATATGGCCCTTTACACCGTATGATTTAAGAGAATATTTTCGAGGATATTACAGATTTAAAAATTGCGGGACGTAGCGTTTGCGGCGGTACCGGCCGGCCGCCCGGCTATATATATTTTATACCCGTGCGAAGCCGAAGTGGGCCGCTATGTTTTTATATACAACGTTCACAGTTTTTCTGTAGTGTATTTAGTATCAGCAATGCACCCGTGCGAAGCCGGGGCGGGTCGCTAGTTTACCAATAAAACGAAACCAGAGTTGGCAAGTTGTAATAACATTGGTGCGTGAAATATAGCCGCCGTATGGACGTGGGACGAACGACGATATCAATAAAGGGACACGCGTTTCTCTTATCCTTTACTGAGACGCGCACGCGAAGTTTAGCACGTTTCCACTGTTTTATTTCTTAATACTTATTAGTTACCTACTAGTATATTTCATGATAATATAGCATAGCTTGCATTGGAATAAGTATAAAATTAAATCTGGGTGACGTGAGCTTATGTAGCAACATTAATAAATTGTATGATTATTGTGTATGTATGTATATTAATAATAGCTAGTTCTCTTTTTACTCAAAGTAAATAAATCAACGATTCATTATAGAATTATATGTATTAGTTGGCAGCCTTTAGTTTCTGTGATCTGTGGTTGGCAGGGACGGAGCGGACGAGCGGCAAGTATAAAAATAAATAGTTAGTAAGTATCAAACTATTAGAATTCTTATCTTATCCAGTAGTGCCGTAATAAACTATTAACTATTATTATTATAATATTATCATCATTATGTAATTCAAACACGGCTTTGCAGCCATGTTGCAACCCTTTCGCCATTTTCTTACAAACGTCATTCTAAACCGTTCCGTATAAAGCCGTGGGCACACAAGCGACCTCACAATAGGGGTTCGTTACACCTCACTAGATTTACAGTGACCAAATCGCCAGAACAATACGAGTTGTTATCGCAATATGTGTGTTTATTATTTTGCTCACTGCACGTAAATCGCGCCAGGTGTGGGTGGACAAGCTTGTATTAAATATAAATTTTTACAGTCGACGCGTCTGATTGTTTGGTATTACGTTATCTGCTAACTTTGATACAGATGTTGCTTTTGTTATTTGGTTGAGGTATTTAATGTTATTGTAGAAGAGACATAATCCGCGAATGTAGTCTCGTCGATTATAATAATTGTGATTTTAATTAAAAGGGCTTATAATGTAGGTAATTGTTAATTGTTGACTCGTTATCACTCATGTTAGAAATGGTTTAAAATAAATATGTACATATTATATAACATACAACAAGACTTTCTATACTTGTAGCAAGTTACACTTTTTCGTAGCACATATTATTCATTAAGGTATTTTGTAAATTGAGAATGATATAAATTATAAAGAATACATTTATCATATAAAAAGTGATCATCTGAAACTTTCATAATAGTTACGATTGTGTGAAACTAATATTTTATTCGATTTATCGATTATTCAATTTTTTTTTTATTTCGTCATCGTCTATAACGTACTGTTGTATTTTCTTTGTAGTCCTCTTACCTGCCCACCTATTCGAATTCCATTGCCTCCTCTGTACTAATTACAATTAAAGTAAACTTACAGAATGCAGTATTGTATATTAAATCAAATTGCGTTCGATCTCTCTTCAATTTGAATATAGATGAGAAGTCGATCGCTGCATATATTAATTAAGATCCGACGCAAATGCAGTAGACATACCCTTACCGATAGTTAACGTAGTTAGACGGAATTGTGTTAATATTAATAAGATATTCCATAATTAAGGTTTGCGCCTGTATTTTCTTCTACGTAAAATAAAACTAGTAAATGGATTAGAAAATTTATAACCTCTTAGCTAGACCTCAGTCAGAACCAAGTTTTACGCAAAGATTTATTATGCGTAGTGAAGAGTTCAAAATCAGGAAAATGAATCAAGCACTTGTTATAATTAGCCAAACGGAAAGACAAACTATTTCTGAAATTTATGAGCTGAAGACTTGGATGATATTATCTCGTTTAGCAACCAAATACTTCTATAGAAATTTTTTATGAAATTTTATATATGAAGTTTCAAACCCATTTGATTTATTCTAATGTAGAAATTCATAAGGAAAGAATTCCAAATACGACTTGAAAATAAGCGTCCATAAAGTTCATCTTCTTTTATTAAACCAAACATAAAGCTCACACGAATCGTCTCAAATGAGTTTTATATCTAAATTAATTCCACCACCATACATTAACAAATACGGGCGTTGTAAAGGATTATGGATGCGGTAATTACTTAACCGGCCACAAACATAAAACTCATTACGATAATAAATAGATGTCAAAAACTCAAGTGAGTTAACCTCCTCAGTGGCTTAGAAAAGAGGCAATTAGTGTAATCACCGCCTGGTGTTATCCAGATAGGAGACAACTACTTATTCTGAATTGTAATGGTCACACACGCTTGTTTAGATAAGGATATTAACATTTAAAGTTGTTGGGAACAATCTATTCTATAATTATTATTGCATTCACTTGCATTAAGTAACTGTAATGAGCTTGCATGGGTGCAAAATGTTTGCAGATAAGCAGTTTATTAATATGTATAGGTATAATGTGATATTTAAATGCAAAATTCATTTCATGTTGAAGCTGAATATATGAAAAAAAAAATTAATTTAGGTACATATTGAAAATCTGCACCAAATATATAC
>CAJQZN010017297.1:0-13891 GCA_907164685.1 Colias eurytheme | reverse complement strand
ATATTTAGAGATTTTCAAAAAATTTTGCAATTTAAAATAATGTTTTTGAAACTGTTGAATTTTTCATTCACTTTGCTATTCACAATTGATCCGTTTGAAAATTTGAAAATAAATAATCCTAATTGATTATGATATTTGCCACTAGCTGGCGTATAAGTCAAGAAGCGTATAGTATATGACATATATGTACTTACAACCAATCAGAATTATTATTTTTAAATGGCGGAAACTACACAGCGTTACTTCCGTCAGAAAAAAAATCTGAGTTACTCCCTAGTCGCGCCTAAAGAAGTTTTACTTCAAAAATTTAAGCAATTTTAGACGGTATGGACCCAAAAGATATTGACCGGGAAGAACAAGAGATCTGCTCAAGAAACTGGAAGATGTTAAATAGTAAGTAACTCAAAAATCAATTTTTAAATTTACTGCTGGGTACGCTAAAGTCTCGAGGAACGAGAGAAGCAGGGAGAAGGTAAGTTAATTTGTTAATCTATATGATATAAATAACTTTATTTATAGAAAGTATAAGCCATTAAAAAAATATCTCATTGTATGGTTTCCTTTTTTCTACCTACCCTCAAATATTTTTGCTTTTATAAGGACTCTTTAGTAATGTTACTTATCTAAATTTTACCTTTTAAATAATTACATCTCATCCAGATTCAGAATGAAAGATATTAAAAAACTTATTACAATTCCTGTTTCAAATATTACTCCATAGGACATTATTTGGATGAGCTATAAAACAGGTTAGTCAAGTGATTGGATAGCATGACATACACCGTAAATCTTAAATTATTATAATAAATAATAATTAATATAACAATTGGAATTTCAGCATGTACAACACTGCATGATAATTAAAATTTTACACTGTTTTGTTAACAAGTCTACATAAGCATGCATAAAAATTAATGCTCATATAAAATACTAGCTTTCCGCCTGCGGCTTCGCCCGCGTTTTCAAAGAAAAACCCGCATAGTTCCCGGTCCCCTGGGATTTCCGGGATAAAACCTAGCCTATGTTACTCGTGGATAATGTAGCTTTCGAATGGTGAAAGAATTTTTTAAATCGGTCCAGTAGTTTATGAGCCTATTCATTACAATCAAACAAACAAACAAACAAACAAACAAAGTTTTCCTCTTTATAATATTAGTGTAGATTGTAAATAAACAATAATGATCATAAACTAAATGACTTGTGAACTTCCAAGCACCACCATAAAAAAAAATAAACACATTAACTGGTCCACATCCGAACAATATTTTGTACAAACATGGGCATGCCATTCTATGTTTTCAATAACGAATATCTATGCCTACATTTTTCTAGATAATATGTGATGTTCCCATTGCTCTGATTCCAGAATTTACTCATATTATTTAATCTATAATCACTAGAGTTAAAATCAATGAAATCAATTTTGAATAAATGACCATATCACTTAACATTTAACCTACAATGTTCAAAAAATAACTAAAGTATACAATAATATATTACATAATTCTTAATCCTCTAGTGTTTGCATCAGATCGCCTATAATACCTGCTCGACCAGCGTACTCCCATGTTGGATCAAATGAATCAAATATCTGGACGAACACAGCAAGTTCTACCAATAGTGTTACCAGTGAAGATAGATAAGTGAATTATGCTTATTTTTTATTTGTGAATATAATTTTATATTAGGTATAGGTAGATGCACAATTTCTTAAGAGACCAGAAATGTTTCCAAAATTCTCATAAAGATAATCAAGTATATTGTGAAAAATACACCACAAGTTTAAAAATATAACTAACTAGCGGCCCGCCCCGGCTTCGCCCGTGGTATATGTTTACGTTTTCTCTTCATAAGAACCATCCTCGTACTTCAAGGAATATAATAAAAAAAGAATTATTGAAATCGGTAGCCGTTCGCGCGTGATACCGTGACATAGGAAAACGGGTTTAAATTTTAAATATACAGATTAAATTATCTATGTCAATATAATAAGAAATTAAAATTATAGTGTTATTATATTTTGGAAATTGAAGATATTTTGTATATTAATGTGAATCTACCCTACATTATAACAGGTAAATATTAGTTTAATTAATGATATTAAGTATGGCAATAAAGACAATAATATATCTATTTTCTAGACATATTTGTGCTTGTGTGAATAACATTAGATATTTTAATTTTATCCAGATATTGATATTGCGTCTATGTCGCAGTCGGATTGTATAATCCGCCGTATTACATTACGACTAGCTGTTTTCAAAAACAGCTTGTTTGAATATTATTTAGGTGCAAAATTGTTAATGTCTACAATACAGACAGCAGTATTATTTACTATCAGCAGTTTTGAAGTTTCAATTTAGAAAACTTGGATTATAAACAAATTGTTAGATGTGTTAGGTAAATATGAAGTTATTTGAGTATATCTACAACATTAATCATAGAATGCCTTCTGAATATCCTATAATTAAAGTAAAAATTTGAAATTAATTTCAAATAGTTAAAAATGCTTTTTCAATAATTTATCTAAAAATTTAACAGAGTTATTTTTCCACAGTGTTAGTCTCATATAAGTCTTTAAGGAAGAAAAATTGTAGTTAAAAATAAATATATTTGAATTAAACATTTGTTTTATTTCAATGTGACAATGCTCCTTACACTAAAATTTGTCTTATTTAAGTATATACTACATCATTTCAAAAATTATTCTAACACAAAGTTATATATTACAGGCAAAGGTTACACAGGTAGTAAATAAGGAGTTTCTAAATTCATATAGAAATATTAGCTTTGTATATGTAATAGATCAATCCTGATAATATACTGTCTTCATTGACTTTTAAACAGTGACATTGAAAGTAGTTCTTTATTCATTTGCACTATTTTATGTAATTAGAACATTACTTCTAGAACTGCTAGTCAAAATCAATACATAGTAGTACTTAGTCTCAAGTAATAGTAAATCCTTGAGAGAAATTTTAGTATAGTGAGATAGATATGCTACCTCATATTTTAGACATGTTTAAAAATGATACAGCACATTGAAACGAGTTCTCCACTTGATCATTTAAATATGAATCATAATCATTACGAATCTTAATCACACATAAAAAAACACATCAGTCCATATTTGTTCTAGTTTACACAAACTAGAAAAAAGTTACTGCTAGTGCCTTCTAAAACCATACTTCTTTCTCTCATAGAAGAGATCAGTCTTGGAACTTCCCAGGTTCACGATCTTCGGGCAACCGTCTCGCTGAAAATAAAATTTAATTCCATTATTAAATGTAACAAAAATTAAACTACTTAAAAAAGTATATCTCATAGGAAATGTTTTAGGATTTAGTAAAAAACTTACGTCTTTTTCTTGTATAGTGCATTCTTTGCAATAATACGCGTCAGAAACTCCAGGACCTCCGCAAATAACACATCTTCCTTGATAAGAACCGTAGTTACATTCATCACATATTCGCACCAAAGTGCAGGGTCGTACATACGAGTCGCAGATTACGCATTTACCGTCACACTTCTCGCATAAACGTCCAATAGCTAAAATAATGTAAAATACAATTTATATGAAATAAAACTGCAAAATTCTCATCCCAAAGGCCACAACAAAACAGAATTACTAGACTTACCGACGCCAGGCTGTTTTCTGCAGAAAATCAGATCAGGATGATGCTTAGCCATTATAAATAGGTATTTTAAACAGATTCTAGATACAGAAAGTTTCAAATGTAGGAATAATTAAATGCCGAATTAAACACAAATCACAATTAACCTCAAATATAAAATAAATACCTACACCGCGTCCGCATTCGTCAACTACAAATCTGTCAGAAGTAAATGTCAATTGTCAAGTGTCAACATTAGAATGCGTTCCGTTTATTCTGAATCGCTGCGCGTTCTCGGACGATTGCATCTGTGCGTTCACGTTATCTGTGATATAACCAAGCTTGTCGAGTGTCGACTGTTGTTGTCACTTGTCAATAATTGTCATTGTCAAAACCATGTGTATGGTGTGTTGCGTTTCAAACCGATTAATTTCTAAAATAATTTAAAACCTTTCCTGCACATTAACAATGTCGGAAGAAACAGAAAACAGTGAGAATGAAAGTCAGCATTCCGAGGCCGAAGATCAAATTGAAGAAAAAACTGAGGAAGTAGAAGAAGATAGTGGAACATTTAAAGATTTGGTAATTTCATGATCATTTGGTATAAAATCGTACTTTTATGAATAATAACAATAAAATCTTAAACTCTCAATCTTTATTTAAGTAATACATAACGAATTTCAACGTTTTGAACAGAATATGATACAAGTTTACAAACATAACCTATCAATGATTAACATGGTATTTATATTTTTTTAGGGATTAGTCGACGTGTTATGTGAGGCGTGTTTAGAATTAAAATGGAAAAAGCCTTCAAAAATCCAAAAGGAAGCCATCCCAGTAGCTTTACAAGGGAAAGACATTATTGGTTTAGCAGAAACAGGATCAGGAAAAACCGGAGCGTTTGCGCTCCCGATTTTACAAGCATTACTAGAAAGTCCACAGAGATATTTTGCCTTAATTCTAACACCTACTAGAGAATTAGCATTCCAGATTTCAGAGCAATTTGAAGCACTTGGTAAGTTGAAATGCAATTTTTATTCATTCTTAAGTGCAATAGTTTCAAAGTAACCTTCATAATTACCAACATGGTAAAATTTTGACGTACATAAGCAGGCTCATAGAACTTATTCATGAACACAACATCTTATTTTAAGCAACTTTCCGTCCCACTTATAAAGTTAATATCCTACTACATAGTTAATATAACTACTTACAATTGACTTTTAGGTGCAAGTATAGGTGTAAAATGTGCAGTAATAGTGGGAGGAATGGACATGGTAGCACAAGCACTAACACTTTCAAAGAAGCCGCACATAATTATCGCAACTCCTGGAAGATTGGTTGACCATCTGGAGAATACTAAGGGATTTAACCTCAAGGCTTTGAAGTATCTTGTAAGTATAGTTTAATAGATGATAAAGACTTATTTCATTTTATAGAATAGTGGGTAATTACTAAAACCATAAAGTCCCTTTAATTACTACTAGCTTACCGCCCGTGGCTTCGCCCGCTTTGTCTAAAACCTAATAAATTATATACTAAAACCTTCCTCTTGAATCACTCTATCTATTAAAAAAAACCACATCAAAATCCGTTGCGTAGTTTTAAAGATTTAAGCATACAAAAGTACATGGGGACAGAGAAAGCGACTTTGTTTTATACTATGTAGTGATATAGCAGGAATCGTAAGGTAGTACCTTGTCTAATCAATGATATGAAATAAATTCTCCAAATTCAAATAAACATGCAGCAAAAGTCAGAATAAATAGCAATTTTCTTATAAACAAACTAGGAAATATTACAATAAAAAGCAATAGATTTTTAAATTTTTATAGTAACTATACTTGAATATTAAAAATATTATTATTGTTATTGTTATTTTTGTTATCTGATTATTGGAAAATATAAATGTATGTGATAAAATGATGTAATTTAATCCATCAGTCCCCGGAATCACAGACACAATAGAAAATCTATTGTGTCGTGCCCCGATCGGGGCGCTCGGTGGTCAATGGGTTAAATATAATATGAATATGATTGTATTGCAATACCTGCATAAGGTTGCTAATATGAAAAGATGTATTGGTATGCATTAAATTATTTGAATTTGAATTTGAATAATGATCATATTGTGGCATTTCAAACCGCATCCTGCAATAATGTGTGTCCAAGTGGACAGACATCGCCACAATAGATTGCGATAAACGCAATTTCGGATCCTACCTCATATTCAACGATTTAAAACAAAAGTCACTTTATTTGCTTAAGGGCCGATTTTTCAATCGTTGGTTAAAATTTATCCGTCCGTTATTCGACGAATAAGTTTTAACCGAGGATTGAAAAATCAGCTCTTAATAAATTAATGCACTAGGTAATGGACGAAGCGGACCGCATCCTCAACATGGATTTCGAAGTAGAAGTGGACAAGATACTTCGCGTGATACCGCGCGAGAGACGCACGTATCTCTTCTCCGCTACCATGACGAAGAAAGTGCAGAAGTTACAGAGGGCCTCGCTACAGGATCCAGTCAAGATTGAGGTCTCCACTAAGTACCAGACGGTGGAAAAACTGCAGCAGTACTATGTATTCATACCGGTTAAATATAAGGTAAGTAGATATGGATGAGATATAGATTGAAATATTGTTCTTGATTAAATTATTGGTTTTAGAATAGAGGTACCGTTTGCGACTATTTATTGTTGTTTATTGTTTACTTAATAAATAACAATAAAAATATTACCTATATATTAGATTTTTACATTGATATACTTAATATCATTTTTATAAAAATAGATGAAAATCATAAAAATCCATGTTAGCAAAGAAGCACAAAGTTAGTAGTTATAAAATAAAAAACAATAATTTCGTACTAATATTTATTTATAACGATACACATTTTATCAAAATAAATAACATACATATACATACAACATCAGTGAAACTTTTGAAAATAATTCTTCTAAGTTCTAGGTGCTGGTTTTCTAAATAATTTCATTCTAGGGCAATGGGAATGGTGTGATGCCTGAGAATTACTTGTACATTGTACTCAATAATGCAAAGTACGACCATGATCGGCTCAGTATCTGAAATGGAAATAAAATATCGATAAATTTTCCGAAAAAAAAATCATCAAAAATTATGCATAAAGTATTATACCGTTGTAAAGGCTGAGATATTTAAAGTCGCGAATTTTGCCGCCGTCACCGAACAAGGCTTCTGTGATCTGAATAAAACATATTTATTTATTCCAATATTACAAAGCATTTTTTAGTTTGTATGTAGCATACACATGGAACAATTTAAAAAACGTTATGTATGTTATAAATTTGTTCAATACATATAGAAAATGTAATGCTCATCAAATTCTGGTAAAAAAACGAAATAAAAACTCGCCTCAGCATGATTATGAGAATGGTTCTTTTAATCGATGGCTCCGCGTCGTACCATTTACATCTGTATAGTGCAGCATGTACTTGAAGGCTCTGAAACAGTTACTAATATAAAGAGAAACATTCTAACATAAATAAATAAAAAGATATACAAAATATTGATACACCAACCCTGAAGAATTGTATGAAATTATAATACTTTTAAGAATTTATGACCTACTAGCGGTCCGCCCCGGCTTCGCCCGTGGTACATATTTCACAATAAAAGGTAGCCTATGTTCTTTCTCAGGGTCTAAAGATTGTCTATGCCAAATCTCATCAAAATCGGTTGAGAGGTTTAAGCGGGAAAACGTAACAGACAGACAGACAGACAGAGTTACTTTCGCATTTATAATATTAGTAGGTAGGGATTGCACAAAAAATATCTTAAACAATACTCATGCCAAATATACAATAATAATTACTATCAAAACTTTATTTAACTTACCGAAGTAACAATCATATCGCCAAAGTAACACGACATGAATATCTGATACAGACTCATCACTAGGAAACTTGAGAACGAGAAAACGGCGCCGAAATCATCGATGAACTGGAATTTTCAAAAATATAGTTACGTAAAATACTAACATCATGTACATACAAAATGTCCCCCTTTTGTGTTTGAAAGTCGACTAAAAACGATTGTAGAAAACTTTGACAAAAAAGTGTGTTTTATTACTATATTAGTACTCTTAGAATTCGAACTTAGCCGGAAAAAATATTTGTACTAGAAAGGGACTAAGGCCTGCTTAGGAACTATCCTAAAATACAATATATAAAACTTATACCGTAATATTAAACACGCTGAGGCATATCAACACAGAGCTCACGACGATATTGAATAATGTAGATTTAGAATATAATGCCTCGATTTCTTCAACTAATCTGTAACAAAAATACGATAATGAAATAATAACATTGAAATAAGGTCATTCAAAGAACAGTTTCTCTCAAGCTAAAAACATTAAAGCAAACGCTATTAAATAGGCCAAAAAATATACAATCAACCCAAAAACACATGATTCTTTTAAATGCCTTAGAATTGGGTTAAAACTCCAAAAAAATAGAACTAGTCAAATAGTATGTGCTATGTACCTACTATCTTAGAAGAACACAGGAGTAATTGCATACTTACTGTATCAACTGTTGATGACGTTGCACCAACTTTCGTATACCCATCTTCGTTTCCCGTGCACAAGGAGTTACCACTCCCTCGAATCGATGACAAAGAATTTCGAAATGCATCCTCAAATACAAGCAAAATGCGTGGAATGTGGTGTCTGCGCCAAAGATGTTGAAGCAGACGATGAATGCTAGAAGGAAAAAGAAATATCAGTAGAAACCTTGAATCTATTCTGAAGAATTCACTCATTATAAGTTAAGTAGGTAAAATTCGAAGTAAGTGTTAACTCTGTACATATTGACCTACGTTCAATTTTTTTTCTAAATTCTATTGTCTAAATCCCAGCATTTACTATTTTCATGGATAAGCTACGTGTACAAAATGCGTGTATGAAACTGTTAACAAAACTTTTCATGAGACAAGACAAACTATGTATAACCAAATGCAGTACTTACTAGACCAAATCTGATGAATATAAATCAAGGGCCAACGCGTCTTCGTGAACGGATCGAAAAAGTACTTCACCAGAAAAGGTAGCTTCAATTTCAGTACTCCAGTTTGATTATATTCAACCCACATCGAAAAAAGGGGAAGGAAACAAAACGCAATGATCACTATGAGGTTAGAAATGCTCATGAAAGTCGTCAATTTGTTCAGAATATCCGTCGTAGAGACCTTTATTTTGTTTTCGATCTCACTGTAAGGTTCATTTGCTTTGTCAGTGCCATCAAATGGTGTATTATCGTCATTTTTAGTACCAGGGTGTAACTGTCGGAGTTTATTGAAAATATTCAAAATGGAATCCCTGTTTAAATACAGAGGGGAACTTCTAGCCGTGGCCAATAAGCAAATGGTAGTGCAGGGGGCTATTATCGACAATTGTTCGAAACTCTTTCCTACTCTGATCCCTTCGACGAGCCAGAATAGTTCACCTACCACGTCAGTATATAGCCACACTAAATTGATATGAAATAAATACGAGAATAACTTTAACAATCTTCTGTCAGATTTTTCGTATACGTCTATTCCCGAAACGAGAAGCGCAAATCTGGTCATTTTAAAAGAATCGTCGAAGTCATTTTTTGGTGCCATATTAACGACTGGCTTTTCACAAATTAAATGAACTAATACAAAAGACGATTTGAAGAGTAATGAAAAATATAATGGGTTAATTCTAAAACGAAAACTAATTACTACCTTCAAAATATCAGAGGAATAGCAAATAAGCATTAAATATTCTGTTTATAGGTTGAAAAAATGTATTCTCAGCTGTCATCGCGACCTTATAATTAAAAGGCTCCCTCTAAAGCCTAACGTCGTCTTTGTTTAGGGTTCTTTGGCAAAAAGTTGAAAATATAGGTGAATTTATTGATTTATGGAAAAAATATCTTGTTATTGGGTTACTGTAGCAAGTAAATATGTTTTATACTCTTGCCCTCAGGTCGTCATTATTTTGAACGAACTATCGGGCAACTCTTTCATAGTGTTCGTAACAATGTGCCCATGCGCTGGAATTTGCCACGCTAACTCTATATCCAAAATCAAAAAGAAGTGATATGTCCATTGACCTAGTCAACTATCGCCTCCTTTTCTTGCAGGACGTATACCTAGTGCACATTTTGAACGAGCTAGCCGGCAACTCGTTCATTGTGTTCGTAGCGACATGTGCCAACGCACTGCGTACAGCACTATTGCTCCGAGCGCTGGGTGTTGCTGCAGTACCGCTTCATGGCCAGATGTCGCAGCAGAAGCGATTAGCGGCTCTGAATAAGTTCAAGAGTAAAGCGCGATCCGTGCTTATTTGTACTGATGTGGCGTCTAGGTGAGTTTATTTTGGGTGTAATATTGTTAATTAGATAGAATTTTGACGGTGTAGGATGTCATTTATGCAAGTTCTTTTATAAATTCGTAAAACTTTACACTTCGCAAAACTAATCTAATAGCTAAACAGGAGTAGTTAATATTCATTTTATGTAACTATACTTGACTATTTCCAATTATTTTGGGTTCCTTGTACTTGAAAAAAGGAGACTATTTTTAATTTAGGTTTATTAATTATGGCAATGGCCATTCTTATATTATATATTAAGAAACATGTATTAATAGTCTGCTCTTTAATAGGATCTTGTAGAAAAAAAAACTCCATTTTAAAATTTTAAATTCAACATCTTTATTCATCTTACGCCAAAACTTTTACAATTATAATCTAATAATAAATAAATAATAACATCTAATATAATCAACAAATAACATTGCAGAGGTCTAGACATCCCGCACGTAGACGTGGTGGTGAATCTAGACATTCCCCTCCACAGCAAGGACTACATACATCGTGTGGGGCGCACCGCTCGAGCGGGGAGAGCGGGCAAGGCTATCACTTTTGTTTCCCAGGTTTGTACTTTCATTTAACGCTGCATATAATGGCGAAAATTAATATATTTCTCTTGTCAGCCGTCAGGATATAGGAAAAAGAACTTAAAAAATGTATGCCAAAATTTAAAAATATACAGGGTGTCCCACTATCGGTATACTAAGCGCGAAGGGACTTGTAGTTTTTCATACACTGATCACGTCAAATCATCAATCATCAAAAAAATTTTTTTGTTAAAATTTTCCTTAAAATCTATGTTTTCTTCTCTAACTTCGCGCAGCCGGCATATACCGCTTCGCTAATGTGAGCATTTTATCAATGAAAACATAATCTTAAAAGATAGCTTACGTGCGGATGGCAAAGTTGGACGGGTTGCTTGTTAGGTGTCTACACATAGAGTTTTAAGAATTCATCTATTTGAAAAAAAAATGCGTCTGGAATTTTATAAGTATTTTTTACGTACTCAGCGTATGCAAAACTATAACCTCCTTTGAGCTTAGTATACCAACGGCGGGACACCCTGTATATTTGCGTCAATTAGTCAACAAATAATCCTTTAAAATTTTTTAGCGTGATTGTATCCATCATTTAGGCAACCTAAAAAGATCTTTGTATACCTTTTTTTAACTACGCAAATAAAATGAATAATTTTTATTGAGGAAACTAATAGGCGTTTGAAAAAACTTTCAATTTGAAAATGTTCAAAATTCGATCACATTTTCCGATAAGTACATCAGTAATTTTTGAACATTCCTTTTGTGTCCGATTATGTTCTATTAAAATTTAAAATACAATACTTTTAATCTCAACAGTATGACGTAGAACTATACCAACGTATCGAGCAACTAATCGGCAAACAGTTGCCGCTGTACAAAACTGAGGAGAGCGAAGTGATGGTGCTGCAGGAACGAGTGGCGGAAGCTCAGCGGCTTACTAAGATTGTGAGTACTTATAATGTTATTTTATTGTTACATCTTAGCTTTCCATCAGGCGAGATTGTGGTCAAGCGCTTCCCTATCTAGTGTAAAAAAAAATATCGTCTTTTTGTAATGGTTATCAAGCGTGAAAAAAACACTATATTGGTTTTATGTGTGTATATTTAATTATATTCATCCTCTCGCTGTCCTTTTCTCCTCTTGTTTCCTCTCCCTTATTTCTTAAATTATCCAATTCGATAAATAAAAGGAAGTATTATTTAGATGTTTATTATAATAAACGTTTATTTATAACAGTAGTAGAACTAGAAGTAGAATTAATTTTCATAAATACATATTTTTTTTTAATTCAGCGTCATGTTATAACTTACATCGTATTGATTCTATATATTTTCGATTAAAACTAAACGTAAAATATCCATCAGACTCGTCTTCATTGATATTACGTTTTTGTGTTAATTTCTATGTGCTGGTTTAAATTTAATACTTTAGCTTACACATTACTGAAAACAAATTAACTAACTATATAAATTATTAAAATATAATAGAAAAAAATCGATCACGAGGCGGGATTCGAAACCGAATCTTCTGCCAATCCGGGGGGGACGCATGACCACCCGTGCCAGAGCAATCAAATTTAGTCTATTTCTCCAGTTTTATGTGTGGGACACCCGCGCCATCAATTGAGATAATTGAAGACTATCTCAAGCAATATGAAAAATAATTCCCAATTCACAGGAAATGAAAGAGCTAGAAGACAAAAAAGGCGCGAAAGGCAAGAAGCGCGGCGCCGAGTCGGACGACGACACGGAGGAGGCGGCCGGGGTGCGGCGACGCATCAAGGGGAAACACGGCAAACATGGCGGGAAGAAGAGACGATGATATAATAAATGATTTATTCGATTATTGTGGTTTTATTTGGAGGATACAGGATATCCTAACCTTTATTGAATATGGGATTGGCTTTTATTTGGTTCATAGTGTGAAGTACTAGCTTTCCGCCCGCTTTGTGTAATAAAACCTAATAAGATTGTACTTATGACTTTGTTTTATATCATTTAACTAGTGAATTTTCTTACACACAAGTGATAACATGAAACATAAATTATAATTATTAGTAACTAGGCCTTTATAAGTTGGAAAACGAACTAAAAATACTGTTTACATGTAATTCTACAGTAACTTTGTGGTAGTTCTAGTACCTATGTGAGTTTTCAGTTTAGTAATGGATAGATTTTTGTTAAGTATTATTCAATTCCTAGTTGATTCAGAAATCTCGCCGCTCTATTGTTAGTAGTGTTCCTGTACAGACAGCTAATTACTTTTTAAAAACGAGATCAGTGAACTTGTAAAATGCATCATGATACATCCAAGCTTCAAAACTCGAGGACTTATAAATGACTGGGATTTGATTTGTTGTGTCTGCTTAGATTAGGATTTATACAGATAGTGTTAAAAAAATTACCTACATACAAAATACCCGGCCGAGTTTTTAATTTACCAAGCATCGGAAAGTAATGCATGGCGGGATGTGATGAGATAAATAGGGTTTAAAATGAAAACACACATTGTTTTAAACAAATATTTATTAAGGTTTAGTCCTTATGTTAAACAGTACACAGATTCTAAATCGGAGATTTCAATTGCCTTTTATAAAAGTAGAATACAATATTACATTTTGGGTTGTATTGCTAATTAATTAATTTTTCGTTACTTTATTAAAATCTTCTATCTTTAGTGCTTGGGTCTTCTATCCAGAGCAGTTCATAATATAATGAAGTTTCTGTCTCCATGTTAAAAATATCAGTAACTGTGACTTTTACAGTAAAAATTGTCAAATGGCGTAACTCCTATTTTCCCTAGCCTTTACTTTGTTATTGCTAAAGTAACATGGTGTAACCCAACCTTTTACAGATGGGTACTTTATGTAACAAATCAGTCAGGAGGGTAAGGAACAGATTTTTTTAAATTACCGAATTTTTATGGTGTCGAGGTTCCTCTAAATACTTACACCATAATTGTTCTTCTTTTGCCTTGTGTGGTAATGTTTGAGTTGTTGGATCATTGCATTTTATTGATAAAATCTGATCCACTCAACTTTGTCTGCACTCAAAAGGAATATTTTAGCAACACTTCATCGCTCCTCCCGCTCGCTCCTATTGGTCATAGTTTATGTTTTAAGCTCATAGCCTACTCCGTTAACTGAAGGTAACCAAGTAACTGTTAGGAACTGTTAGGTAACCAAGTAATAAATGTATTTTTAATTTGAGTTCCTTGTATTCGTTCGTTCAAACAGAGTGCATAGATACAAATTCAATCTTCAAAATCGATTACCTATATTTTTCAAGGAGTAAGAGCGTATACGCACTATGCGGGTAGCCGTCCGGCTGACCGCAAGCACAATTATGTACGT
>CAJQZN010017296.1:0-12461 GCA_907164685.1 Colias eurytheme | reverse complement strand
ATTTATGGGTGGCCCGCAACGCAAAACTTTTAGTGTGCACTAGGTAAAATGACATGTAACATAAAAACCTCTTTATTGGGTTAATATCATGTAGGTTTAAGAGTGTAATCACGCGAGTACTTTTTTGATAATTTTAATAGAAATACGATTACTTCACAGAGAGAACTAGAAATAACAATTTAATATAATATAATCTAAATAATTAATTGTAAATGCAATTATATTCACAGTATCATAATGTTAACAGAAGTTGTTTATGTCAGTCCCACGGCTGAAATTTTAATGAGTGCCTTCAGGCGGTAAGGGAGCCTGTTCCTTGAAATTTGTGTACATTTATATTTTTGTATGTATGTTTGTATGTTTTTTATCGTGTTTGAAATAGAGATAGATTGTGATATTGATATTGTAATGTTAAAGATTGGTTGATTATATGATCGTCGCGTATCTAATATGGGACAATAAAATAATAATAAATTCAGCCATTCATCATTATTATTGTCATTTAAAGTAATATTATATAGATAATAATATAGCAATATATTTGCAAAAAGAAATCATAGTAGTATCCTTCTTGTGTGTATGTTCGCCTTAATCACCAAAACGTTTGAACCGCTTTAGATTCAATATTCCTCGCAAGATAGAAAATATTCTTAGCACTTTAAATATATACCTGGCTATTAAATTAAACAAATGAAAAAGGGTCTTTACTTCAAAATGGCAAATTGCATTACCTATACAAATGGATGCTCACGCGTTACTTTCTTCCAAACGATTAATTTTAATAAAGTACGCCAATTGAAAAACATATTATATTTGTATTAATTATCGGTTACTGATAATAAACTAATGAAGTGTAAATAAATGTAATTTAAACCAACATATTTGTTGCTAAGCGAAAAACTCGAAAACAGCTAGACCAATTCCGCTGATGTTGTGTTATAGTTGAAGTCCGATAGAAAATAGTATTTTAGAAACCACGTCGTTATGCTCAATTTTATTCTATAAGTCATATTACTAATCGTTACATATAATCTTATATATAAAAATGAATCGCAAAATGTGTTGGTAAGCGCATAACTCGAGAACGGCTGAACCGATATCGATAATTCTTTTTTTATTATATTCCTTGAAGTACGAGGATGGTTCTTATGTAGAGAAAACGTAAATATGTACCACGGGCGAAGCCGGGGCGGACTGCTAGTGTACTATAAAATTTCGGAAATACCTATTTAACTTTGCCGTAAATTTGACAAATAAATCATTTAAATGAGAAAGTTAATTTTAACATGTTTGTTTGTTAATTCGAACATAGACATTTCCAACCTATACCAATAAAAGTTTCTTATTAATACTTTCCTATTAAATCCAAGCGAAACCAGGCCGACCAGGTACAAATCGAGTCTTGATTTACGGCAGCCATTTCACTATAGTAATACTAAATACATGGTATTACGGATTACCCGACTGTAACTCAAGACAAACAATCAAATTACTTGAATAGTACCTGTCACTGACAATCATGGGATGTCATGTCATACAGACACATTGTCAGCAAGATAACAATTCAATTTATATAATAACAAGCTATTATTAAGCCTAACATAATCAAACGTGAAATATCAGATTAGCAATAATATATAGGTATATATTATTACTAATTATTATTATATATTATTATTAATATTGTATTTAGGTAGTATTTTTAAACGGAATCAATTAGGATTTAATTAGGCCTTTGATAGATAGCCTCTGATAGCCTATTTATTTTGAGGTTCTTCATTAAGTTAGCTCTATGTGACTCTTTATTAGCATGTAGTACTTTACATCAGTTTTAAACTTCATTAAAGAATGACAAAATAACAAATAAACTATAATGCTAGTTTTTAAACGCCATTAACTGTCCATGATCATGGTAGAAAGTATTCTAATTTGAGGATTTAATGCTCAGTAAAATAGAGAACAAGTTATTGACCTATCTTTTAAATACTCTCTATCTATCAAACATAATATAACTCTCTTTATAATTTGTATCTTATCAAACATAATTTGGTAATATAAATAAGTATAATATAACAAAATTCTATTACGTATAGCATTCTACTTAGAAACAATACTCTCCATATAACTTAGTATCAGTTGCATAGAATGATGTTCAGTCGAACATTTATTACATTGGAAACAGTTGAAATGTGGCTGTAATATTCAGCGGACAGTTCACTTCAACAATAATAATTTCTATTTAAATTCTTAACGAGAATATGTGAATACGATACGACGGTTGTTTCCACTTGGTACCAATGAAAATTGTAAGATAAGTTTAATTGTAAGTGAAGTTTAATTCTTTGTTTCTAAAATGGAATGGTAAAATCATTATCATATGCACATATATGCTCCAAATCATTTCTATGAAGGTCTGGATTTGGGTCAAAATTTACGCAGGCCAAGTACGGTTGTAGATGTCACATGTACATACTTATATTCTTGGCATGACGGTTTCATTGTGATATTTTCTTCAATAAATATGTATATTTGTGAAACTGCTCTTACTTTATTAAAATTTCGTCTACGTTAAATGATATTGAGATAATAAGACAGTCACTATCTTGACGAACAGTATGAAAGTAATGAAACAACTGCATCTATTTTTTAAATGTAAAATCATTTTTTGATGCGTAAATATCAATACTTTACGCTACAAATCTATTCTTTTTTTAAATTTGACTTTAGGTCTCATCTTCTCATCTTCTAGAACCATAGAGAATAAATCGATTCGGATACAATACAGGTATTGTCTTAGTCGACTGCTTCAGTTCGAATTACTAGCACTTTTTAAACGATATGCAACCTTATACCCATTTACATAAGATCTATTTACCCATCTATATTCCGACAAAATACATTCGACGTTATGATTTAGGAATATGAACTGTGTTTCAAGAGAATAAGGTTGGAAAGGCCGCAATAACGTTTTGGTATCGATTTGATACACTTGGGAAATTATGATAATACACGTTTGTGATACTTGGCAGCCATTTTGTAAGATAAAACGTTGTTTATTTGTGGTGATCGAATTTGGAAATAGTTTTCTTTATAATGTTATTGGTAATGTAAGCTTTGGAAAGTTAATAAAATATTGGATGATATTTCAGTTCTTTTTGTGGAAATTTTCTGTTATTTTATGACAGACATAGAAAAGGGTTTGATAACCGAAACTAAACAGAGGATCTAACTTAAAAAAGAAAATAAATATAAAAAGTAATTTAAAATCATTTTCTTTTCTTAAGAATATGTTATCGTCATGTTTTTGTTGCAAGTTACTATTATTATAATGCATGAGTTACTTTCATTGACATTATTTTACATGAGCGGTAATGCATCATAAAACATAACCTAACCAAAAACAATTGAATACCTCTATTCAATTATTTTGGTTAAGTAAATCGTAGCTATGCTGCGCTACGCGGTTGCTACGCCGTTGGCTACGAAGCTACGGTTCGGTAACAAATTGTTAGTTTAAAAAGCTCCAGTCTTTTGTATTAAAAATATAAAGAAAATCTTTGTCAATAATTGGAATCTTATCTATGAAACAGCACTTTATAATCGTACTAGCTTCCGCCCGCGACTTTGTACGTGCATCCCCGTTTTTCCCCGTTCCCGCAAGAATTTCGGTAAATCCCTTTTTAGCGGATGCCTACGTCCTAACCTGCATGCCAAATTTCAGCCTAATACGTCCAGTAGTTTGGGCTGTGCGTTGATAGATCACTATATCAGTCACCTTTGAGTTTTATATCATGGATTTAATGGAAAAATCCATAGACATATTTCGTACTACTGGCAATTTGATCGTAAAATTTGAGTTACATTCTGGATATTACTGGAATACAATTATAAATGGGCATATAGATGATGATCTTCAAGGTTTTACTGTATACCTTAAAGCATACAAAACCTTTGAAGTATCCTTTTTAAAGGAAACTCGTATAAAACTTCGCAAATCACCCCATCCATTAGATAACATATATTTAAATACTAGAAGGTAAAAACGTTGACAAATAGCTGTACTTTTCTCTTTTTTTGCTGTCGGTACGCGGAAGATTGATTCCTAACTTTTCTGCTCCTGAACTACTCTCATGGTTTATTTTTAAGAGTTCAATGTGAAAGGGAATTGCATTAAGATTATTCGAACTGTGGAACAATTGCAGCGATTTTATACTTTACGATGTTCAAATTGAGTTGAATATTAGATGAATTATTTAAATTGTATGACTTTAATTCAGTGTAGGGTTAGTATAGATGAATAAAAAATGTTTAATGGAATTTAGGTGGGTTTGATGGATTGGGAACTTGACAATTTTGAGCTAAGAGGCTATATGTATAAAGTGGCAATTATCTTTTTAAAATAATTTTTATTACCTTACGTCCCGAAAGAAAATCGATCAGTGAAACAGATGTATGTATAATGCAACTGTCCCTTACCCCACTAGGGGACACGGAACTTTACTTTTTAGGCACTGAAAAAGATAGGTTTTGTTAAAAAACATTCTACGCTACATTCACTGCAAAACAAAAACTAATACAAATAGTACGACTTGACATAAAAAGTGAAACACATTTAATATTCAGCGGGCAAATGTGGAAAAACGCTCCGCCAAGAACAAACAATTATCTTAATTAGTAACACAACAAAATCTCGGCGAAGTGTAGCAATTTCACGAGGTTTACTGAAATCACCACACAACAGAGCGAAGTCGTGCCGACATTATGTTTCTGCACTTAAGTTACGGTTTCGTACATAATCGACCTTTGGAAATGTTAAAAATGATATAATTTTGAAGTGAAACATGTATGCGCATTGAGAGTAAAATTTCAAGGTCGGGTCATGGCCATACCGTCACGTCATGGAGTAAGGCGACGATTTTGGTGTCTTTGAATCTTGCCAAAGAAGTTTCACTTCTGACACGTGTGCTCTGTTTTTTCGATCGGTACTTGTGCGCACATTGTTATATATAAACAATTTATCAAATGGGTTTTTTATCGGAAATACGTATAGTTTCGCATTATTGAAATGAATGTGCACTAGAGACGTTACACTGCTGGTTCGTAGCGCCTTGTTTTCTCTCGTTAGTATTTTTCAGTTGGTGCGTGCATGCGATAATTTGCTGAAACTCAAGTAAAACATTTGATATAATATGTATACATGAGACTTTTTTAGAAATTGTGCTGATAACTTGCGTTTCATAGTTGACCAATAATAAAATATATCGAAATCAAAAATTCCATTTCTCTTATGAATTTTTATCTGTTTACAAAAAAAAAAATACTGAGAATCAAACCATGTTTCATTGTTAGCTATTTTGACGTAAAATTTACAATATAGGTTCGAAATAATAAAAAATTAAATCCCTTTCTAATAAAATCGGAGTAGAACATAGCATACACCGAGGAAATCTTTTGCACAAAGCATTGCATCCAAGCGTCTGCGGAATCAGTTTTGAACACCGAAAACAATAGTCCTCAAGATGGAATTTAAAAGAGGGGGAAATAATTTATCTATTGTTCGGATACAAGTGTGTTTTATAATTGAGGTATTGTCTGTGTGAAAGCATCGTTGAAGGGTTATGCATTTGTCTGCTCTATTGTTGGAACTACTTGGCTTATTTTGTTAACTTTTTCGTAGTGGAATTGGCTTTTATGTTATTTGAGTGGCCATGTTTTGATGTTAGAGAATTAATTAAGTACAGGATGTCTGTATTGCACTGAAAGCTTAGAAGTTAAGCATTAAGATTTTAAGACGTTTATATGTAGGTACTTGTACTTTATACCTATAAATGTGTATATAGTAGCTTGAGAATGTTATAAAATAATAAAATAGAAACATAATTAAATCTATATTCTATACTAATATTATAAAGCTGAAGTTTGTTTGAACGCGCTAACCTCGGGAACTACTGGTCCGATTTAAAAAATTATTTCGTTGTTAGGTAGCCCATTGATTGAGGAAGGCATCATATCATCTCGCTAAGATTAACAGGAGCGGAGCACTGCGGGTAAAACTTTATACTTCATCATAAAGTATAATTGCATCCCTTTAAGTACAAAATTTATTAAGATGTGAAAAAAAGCAATTACAGTGTTTCTTGTCAACACGTTTTAGAAACTGTTTTCTGAAACAACCGGTAATGGTAATTGCTATGGAATAGCAAAAACACGTAAAACGTTTAAAATAAAACATCTGACTGTATATTAACATGAATTTTTAATTCGTATTATAATAAGATTCTCTATTTCTCTCCCTTCAAATTTTGAGTCAAAACATTTTCTCTATCTAGATATTTTTCCTGTCTCAAATCTCATCAAAATCGGTTCAGTGGTTTAGGCACGAAAGCGAAACAAACCAGAGTTACTTTATACTAAATTAGCTAACAAAATATATACTCTACTTAGTTGTAACTAAGATTGTAAACCAGCTGGCCGCTAAGACGCTCAAATAAATAATAAACTCACTGATTTTAAAAATAGTGAACTGAAAAGCCAGCTTAGCTTTCAGCATTTCTCCACAATCAGTAGAGCTATAAATTATATCCAGTTTGCTATAAATCTCGGAAGCATACTTGTCAATTATCATTTCTAGACCGCGACAGGCGGTGTGCTACCGGCTTTAGAATGTTGTGGATATGCGATAAATAATAATTATTGATGAAAATAAAAATAAAATAACGGGTGTAGTTTAACTCAAATGCGAATATTAATTTTTTCAACTACATTTCTTTCAAAAGCGCTTTAGTATAGTCTTATTTTAAATATAAAAAAAAAAATATTTATAAAAGCAATTTATTAGAATAGCAAAGCGTATTTATTTATAATCAAAATACTAACTATAATTATACTTTTTGACCTCATGGAAATATTTAACAATAACACTATTTATAATACGTTATAACGTGCTATTTTTACAAATACTTATAACTATACAAGGAAATAGTTTAAATCATACTCACCTAATGAATTATTTAAGATTACTTCGTCTTGTCCACATTAAGACCACGTATCGTCCTAGGACTTATCCTGATAAATAGAAATTGAGCTAGAACCGGGAAGTGTATTGATGACGACCTCGCCCGCGGAACCCTAATTCTTTGAGCAAATTGAAAATCTTTCACCGTAAGCTTTATTACGATTTTAGTATGGGAATCCTTTTTTATTGGATGCAGTGATAGTATAGTTATTTGTATTGTTTAATTATAAATCAATGTAGTTGTAAAAATATTGTAAGATATAAATTTTAACTTTTTAAATTGAAAATAAGGTTAATTTAACTGTATTAAATTGGAAGCAGTACACTTCAGGCCCGGTTTTTAAATTTAAATTAATATATTCAAACTTATAGATGGTTATTAAAAATGTATGAAATTAAATTGTATTATAGATACATAAGTTCTGAGACGTTTTCGTGATATTTTTAAGCTATTGCATAGCTTCTATCGCGGGCCTTGAGCGCGGGGACCGAATCGAGAAATTCCGTAACGAAAAAACCTCACGCTCCCCACTCCGACGGGCTCGGAGGTGTGGCTTGAAGGCATGCTATGCAATAGCTTTACCGCGGCAGTCCCCGAGTGCCACACGTCTTTTTTTATGCTATAGGATAGCGAACGAGCAGACGCGTCGCCTGGTGTGCGATATACGCCGCCCATAAGCATCCACTCCACTGGGAAGAGGATGTGTTGCTGTCCTCAAAGAGGAAAGAGAGATATATCACGGGAATTAATTTAGTTTACTGCCGGTTTTTCATGTACTTAAAGACACTTTTTGACGTGACAACGTCTTATAATTCGATAGAGCCGGTTGCACGCGCGAAAAAACATGACTCATGCGGCGTTACCTCGCTCTGAGGCGTTCCATGTAAGGCTTGAATTGCAAGCGAGAGCGCGGAACGAGCGACAAAGAAGCACAATCGGACGTTGTCACGTTCAACTATCGTCAGTAAACCGACTTTACAGACAAACAATTTTTTGATAATTTGATTAGTTCATTAACTTAGCGTTTCTTTAAAGTTTAAGACGAATGCAAATTGTTTTAGAAAAAGCGTATATTCATACGTATGTTTGCGGTAAATAAAAAACAACCTCTATAGAGTTATTACAAAAATTATAGCCTCCACAAAAAATATTGATAGTCTCTGATAAAATCGTCGATGTAATTAAATGGAACAAGTCTATCAGCTAGGGTTGTTATTTTATTTTTAGCTGATGGCTACATTGCGTGCGCTTCACGGCAGATAACTGTTAATTGTCAGCCCTGAATATTATTTATTATCGACGACAATAACAATAGTGTAACGGATTGTTTTGTAGAAAGGCTTATGCAGATTTAATAAAATGTGTAGTTTTTAGAAGAAGGCTTTTCTGATTCAGTCAGTTTGAATACTAACTTCAATATAGGCCTCATGCTTTTAATTTGACAAAAAAATAGGCCATGCGCTTTATCGACTTTTTTATCATTAATATTCAGTTACGATAAATTGACTTGTTAATAAACAAATTAATAATTATAATTTATCAATGATTTATTAGTTTTAAGAAAATGTACCACATTTAAAGGTCTCATATTATTAGTACGATAGATCATAAGAAGAATTAAATCAACATAGAACTAAGATGTTGCCTTGTAGGTACTAATCAGACATTGCGAAAAATGCCCGTATTTGATATATACATCCGTTGACTAAGCAGTAAGCAGGCATTGTGAAAAATGCCCGTATTTATCAGTAAGTCCATGTATAGCAATTTGCGGCTGGTCAAACGCATGTAGCGGTTTGGCAAGTTGTGCCACAGATATAATGAGCCACAAATATAATACTGGCTACAGCTGACGTGTGAGCTAGATTATCGAATTTAGTGTCGATTAATTATAATAGACGGAAATAGTAAGCAGTTTACGAAACGTAGACGCACTTTTTTAAAGGTGCAGCAGAATTTTTGCATAGTTGACAAAAATAAAAATAAAACAGAAAGCGTATTTTTGTTGTTTAAAATATTATTGGATCAGTTTTTATAGTTTTTTGTCAATTCAGTTTAGGAATTTATTAAAATGCATATTTTATCCATTGACCACATATGAACACAATTTATTATACTTTATTAAAACATAGTTGTTGTAGAGTTGGTAATATTACAACAAAATAAAACACCAAACTTTTGATTTCAAAAACATGCCTTTATCACCAATATTTTCCTTTTTCAACCTAAAAACACACTAATAAATACCGCATCTAGTTCCTAATTAAAGATATATGTAAGTGAAAATATTCCCAATGTTTTTTAAGCAGTAATTTATTCGGCGGAGCTCTGGGCTCCGAACATGAAACTCATTAATGTAGCATGGTTCGTCCATGTTTGCATATAAAGGATTTTTCCACTTAGATACGGTAAAAATGTTCAGAGTACAAGCTTACGTAATGCTGGATTTTACGCTTTAAATTAGGTTTTTTGTGGTGTTGTTTTTTGTTGTGTTGTTTTTTGTTGTTGAAAATATAAAGGTTTTGATAAGTTTTTGAAATTGTTATTTAACTTGAAATCACATTAATAATTTATTTCATTTTTATGTGTAACTAGCTTACCGCCCGCGCTTCGCCTGCTTTGTCTAAAACCTAATAAATTATATACTAAAACCTTCCTCTTGAATCACTCTATCTATTAAAAAAAACCGCATCAAAATCCGTTGCCTAGTTTTAAAGATTTAAGCATACAAAGGGACATAGGGACATAGGGACAGAGAAAGCGACTTTGTTTTATACTATTACGCTAGATTTATTTTGTTTGTAATAAGGTAATCTAAGTATTTTGTATTATTATTTACCTGTAATAAATTAATATTACCTACGTCTGATAAACTGCTTATTTATTTAAGAGTACACTAATTATTATCTATGATTTACAACATCATGTATCTTTTTGTTGACCTAATCTGCGCCCTAAAATGCTAAAGCGCTACAAAAATCTAAACTTCAACGTCTCAAAGATAAACAAATCTCTGTTATTTATTTATGTAATCTCAGCAAGTGGGTACAGGGTGAGAGATCGTCTTAATTAAAGCGAGGTAATTGGCCCATAAATAGCGCTGTGACTGCCGCTGAATTATGATTTAAAGCGCTTTAAACCAATTAATTTGGTTAAAATGTTTGTTTTTTTTTTGAGTTTGTTTTTTAAGGTAAAACAATGATTAATTAATCTATTCTTAATATTATAAAGCTGAAGAGTTTCTTTCTTTGTTTGTTTGTTTGATCGCGCTAATCTCAAAAACTAATGGTCCGATTTGATAAATTCTTTCGGTGTTTGATTTGTGTGATAGCCCATTTATCGAGGAAGGCTATATATAATATATTATCATCACGCTAAGACCAACAGAAGCGGAATATGTAGGTAGTGTATGAAGTAACATTACATCAATTCTTGACGAGAGAGATTAGAAAACTATTTTATGTGGATGATGTAGTAAGTATTATCGCATTGGTGGTAAGTTAACGTTTATACTGCGAATTAATATTACTTGTATTCGATAAATAGATGTACAACGAATTTAAATTAATTTTAATTTTTAACAAACATCGAATTGTTGAATTGTTTTGCAAACTTCTATATACATAATGGAAATATGTATAACAAACATTTGATTCTAGTTAAATACCAAATTCAAAGCAATATAATAAATAATAATATACATTTTGCAGTAGCAACACACAACAATGAAAACACAACAAAATAAAACAAATCTACAACATCGAATGAAATCACAAATTGAAAGCATTTTATAAACCGAACGAAATATATATCCGAATTGATATCTAAACGAAAACATGAATGTATTAACGTGTGAAATATGCTTGCATTTTCATATCAATTACATCCATATTTGCTTAGCTTATTTGCTTTTGCATCATAAATTTTGAAATAAAAACCACCGGTTCGTTTCATATTATGAGTGTAAAGCCGGCTACTCACGTACCTGCCGCAGGGGCAATATTGGAACAATCTCGGTTGGTCGGAGCAATTTCAGCTGTTCTCTGAGTTGCCCCTGCTTGCCTATACACATCACAATTAAGGAGCCAATTAAGGGTGCAATCGCAATATTGCTCCTGTAGCAGGTAGATGAGTAGCTAGTTTAAGCTGCCCCTGCTTGCCTAATAATACACATCACAATTAAGGAGCCAATTAAGGGTGCAATTTCAATATTGCCCCTGCAGGTACGTGAGTAGCCGGCTTTAATAGTAAATACGAGAAGTACACAGATAAATAACGTATTTGAGATGTTATTTTCGCTTTATTTACCTGTTTGTTATTTCTTTAATTAAATATCTTTGTATGCTATTGTACTGGTTCTTTTTTTTATTTGATTATGATTTTAATTGCTGTTTCATTGTATTGGATGGTTTGGATTTTAATTTATCTGATACGTCTTTATTTGAAGAAACCTTTGCGTGTTTGTTTTATTTATAAGATGTTTATAATCTGTGATACTGTATTTAATTAATTCTGTAGAATGTAGTAATTCGATGATGCCAAGAGGCAAGATGATAATTATTTCAGGTAAATAATGTTAGTAGCTATATGATTTTCACTGATGGTTTCTAAATTCTAATATGAAAACACACATTGATATATAATATATCATAGTTTAAAGTTACATAAAATAAAACTGTTAACTTTTATATAATTATACTATATACCTACTTTGTCACAGATTATATTAATTTTAAAATGTTTTACTATACTCAAACTCAGTTCCAATACAAATAGACTACAGGCCTATGTTGAAAAATTTATGGGTCATTTGAACCACCAGGTGACCTACTGCTTTTAATCCATTATTCCGCAACGCCATACAAAAATCATGGAGACAAGGGGAAAAAATCTCTACCTGTACTTTCGAATTTTCATCTGCACTCAGTTGGACAGCTTACAAGTCACGGCATAGTGCTGAATCTTATTATTTTATGCTCTTATATCGTTCTAGATAGGTCACCTGATGGTTCAAATGACCCATAAATTTTTCAACACGGGCCTGTAGTCTAAAATGATTTACATCCGAAAACCACCATAATCTACACGAATAAAAAAATCACATAGTCCACGTTATAAAGTAGTTATTTAAGTGATAAACGTTTCAGAGCGGTCGCTCCCCGTTAGTTATTGCTAAATTATGCTTCTGACTTCTGAGGCGTGTTATACACGGCTTGGGAGGGCCGGAGTTCGGTTCTAGAGGAGGTACGGAATATATAGGAATGTATGGGAATGATTTTGGCTTTGAATTCTATTGTGGTTGCTTGGTTAGGACTGTTTACTTTAGTTTTCACGTTTTAGTTTTGTTGGGAATAGTTGTTATACTGTGATTGCAAGGAAGTCAAATCTACCTTTATAAACTACAGGCCCATGTTGAAAAAATTATGGGTCATTTGACCCACCACC
>CAJQZN010017294.1:0-10106 GCA_907164685.1 Colias eurytheme | reverse complement strand
TTTAGCCGGCTAATCTTAAGTTTATGTTCTCACCTACCTTTAGCCGTGACATATATAAGAAACATAACAATATTTATTCGAAAATTAACAACATAACAATAACAATGGAGTATTCGAATATGTATGTTGCAAAATGCACAGATACATATTATATAGATAACATAGTGCTTAAGCTTTGCTTTATCAAGATCCACTGAGGTTTTAGGACGGTCTCTGTTCTCTCTGATAATTTTATGCTCTGTGCACGGCTTTGTATAAAGATGAGATTTGCAAGTTAAGTATTTAATCAAGGGGTGAAATACATAAAATGGCCAAAATTAGATGTCCTTAAGTATCTATATCTATATTAATTATATCTATACCTACCAACATTTTAAAAGTTAATGGGATTGATTCACGTGTAGCTGTTATTTATAAATCATACCTATTTTAATTTATTGCTAAAAAAAATCTTTAACTTTAAATTACTACTTCTACTATTTCCAAAAGAAGTTTAACGATTTCATCTACTCGTACTAATTACGTACAAACTATAATTAAATGAACGTATAAACTAATAAGATATATTTTATAACTATAACTAGCTTTTCGCCCGCGGTTTCGCCCACTTTGTCTAAAACCTAATAAAAAATATTCTAAAACCTTCCTCTTGAAAAACTCTATTTATTTAAACAAACGGCATCAAAATCCGTTTCGTAGTTTGAAAGATTTAAGTATAAAAAGGGACATAGGGACAGAGAAAGCGTCTTTGTTTTATACTATGTAGTGATGATTCCCTAAAGAGTTAAAGTATAAGCTATCCACCAGTAATTTGGATTAGGTCATGTGTCTAAAAGGTTATTTAACCCATTGACCACCGTAAGGCCCGATCGGGGCGCGACACAATAGATTTTCTATTGTGTCTGTGATTCCGAGGACTGATGGATTAAATACCTTTAATACCTTTAATAAATTAAAATTTTAACAAGCGTCAGTAGAAATTAGAAACAGACATTGTATCTTACTCTCGCGAGAGATTAATCTAGTTTCATATTTCTGTTGTTTATTAATAACAAAATAACAAAAGGTAATTATTACAATAATCTATACTAATATTATAAAACTGAAGAGTGTGTTTGTTAGTTTGAACGCGCTAATCTCGGGAACTACTGGTCCGATTTGAAAGCGGAGCACAGCTAGATAAGATAGATATAGGATAAGATAAGATAAGAAGGATAAGAACATAAGTGTCGGTTTCATTTCTAATTATGTTATTACACACGCACCGTTTCGAATTATAGGGTGTAGGAATAAAGAATAATATAAATACGATATATTTACCAATAATGCTGCATTATTAACAAAAAACGAAGATAATATATATGTAGCGAAGGTAGAGAAGGCATTATTCATTTTAATTTTAGCTAAAAATTTTAGCTAAAGATAACCTTGACTGCAACACTCCGCAACGCTAAAGATACAATAATTCGGGGTACAACTTAGTTACAATAGCGTCTTATTAAAACTTGGTCTTGTTACAATAGGTTTGTACCAGTTGTCGTATTACGGTCATAAAACTTGCTCCTTGTTCTATTGTTTTGTTTATTACGTAAATTTGAAGTTTGTCTTGTAGTTTGAGATATTACATAGGTATTTTACGAGTATATCCATACTAATATTATAAATGCGAAAGTAACTCTGTCTGTCTGTCTGTCTGTTACTCAATCACGCCTAAACTACTGAACCAATTTGCATGAAATTTGGTATGGAGATATTTTGATACCCGAGAAAGGACATAGGCTACTTTTTATTGCGAAATATGTACCACGGGCGAAGCCGGGGCGGACCACTAGTTATTTATACGTAGTTCCGTTTTTTTTTATTTACAGTTGCATCTTAACGAATCTTCTGTTAGAATTTAAATATCAAAACTGGTTAGTTAGCCCAGTAAAATTCGTAAACTGAACTAATACTGATTATTATTATTAGTTCTTTAAATCGTGTTTTAATAAAATGAAATAACATTTCTTCACACCTCATGTTAATTTTTTTAAACAACAAATAGTGTATACAAATGAAGGTAAGAGACAAATAGGCTATCAGGGGCATTATCAATAATTCTTTATCTCTATCACGACCTAATAAAAAAGGAAACCAGTGTTTTCCTGTTGGAGCGTAGGATCGGTACTTAGATAAAGGTCAGATTGTCTGTACTTGTAATCAGTATTTAGGGACACGAACCTACTTCTCAAATGTTTGCAAATGAGAAATCTGTGAAGCTTATGTGATGGAAAATAAATATTGCTAAATGCAATTAGTGGATAATAGTAGATAATATATTAAAGAAGGTAGAATTTGTGCACTATTGTTTGATCTTTATAAAAAGCTGTGTAACAGGAATAATATAAACGATGTGACTATTTGTATGGGGACTGTACGAATAAGTTATATTCAATTATCATCAAAATTATTCGTACGACTTCTGTACGAATAATAATAAATTGTCAAGTACCCGTATTAATAATTATAAAATACTAGCGGTCCGCCCCGGCTTCGCCCGTGGTACATAATATTTACGTTTTCTCTACATAAGAACCATCCTCGTACTTCAAGGAATATAATAAAAAAAGAATTATCGAAATCGGTTCAGCCGTTCTCGAGTTATGCGCTTACCAACACATTTTGCGATTCATTTTTATATATAAGATTAGTACGATAAACGTATTATTAATTATAAATTGTTCATACAGTACCAGTATTAATAGACTCAGCCTAATATAAATTATATTTTTCAATAGGACCAATACTTACTTATCTTAGATTAATCCCTGCAAGTATCACTATAAAAGCGTATTTATCTATAGATATTGCCCAAAATCAAGAAAAGAAAATACATATTATTTAACTCCACGTTATCTCGTATTTACAGATAAATAGAAATACGCACAAATGTTTTTCTATTTGGCATTTTCGTACATTTATGGAGCGATAACACATCTCTGGCTTAAGTGAAAACTGGAAGAGAAGATTTAGATTCAACGAATGTTCTAGAATTCCGATGATACGCATTGTCATGATTGTTTATTTCAAATTGATCCTTGGTTACATTGATTTTGAGTTTAGTTTTAAGTGCTATTCATGGTGCTTATAGGTTGTGTGATATGATAATGGAATGGCTCTGGAATGAATCTAATTTTTTTATGGCAATGTAAATACAACAATAGGTTAGAAACTAAATACCGGAGTATTTTTAATTTAAGGAAAAAAAGGCCTTATCTACATTTCCTTTTTTATATTAAACAACTAAAATGATCTTTCTATATAAAATTAATAGCCTCTGATTAAAAAAATATGTAAGTATAATAATCCAATTTTATGAAAAGTCAAATTTTTATCACTATCACTACATAGTATAAAACAAAGTCGCTGTCTCTGTCCCTATGTCCCAATGTCCCTATGTATGCTTAAATCTTTAAAACTACGCAACGGATTTTGATGCGGTTTTTTTAGTAGATAGAGTGATTCAAGAGGAAGGTTTTAGTATATAATTTATAATGTTTTAGACAAAGCGGGCGATGCCGCGGGCGGAAAGCTAGTTTATTTATAAATTTCAAGTTTAATTAAACTCAAACATTACGCAGTATTTACGTTAACTTGCTTGTTTCATTCCAAATTGTAATGATGTTAATTTTAAATTTAATATGACGGAATAATGAGTGTGTAATTAGGTATTTAGTTCGCGGTATTTACAAACATAAAATCTATGTATTAATAAGTATGATTTTAGTAAGTTAATGATAAGTTGCTTACTAGTAATTATATATATAGCAAAATAGCATTTATTAACCGGAATTATATTCTTTCAAATAATAAACGATTTAAAAATATAATCGAGAGCTCTCAAAGAAAAGTACTAAAGCTACGAAGCGTAGCCAACAGTAATTTCGTAGAATGGCGCTACGTGCGGGCGTGCTACGAGAGATGCTACGCACCTAATTACTACTTTTTATCTGGAGTAAATTCTACCGTATATGGCAAGTCTTGATTTAAAATTGAAAACCGTTTATAAGACTCATTATATTACATACTAGCTTTCCGCCTGCGGCTTCGCCCGCGTTTTCAAAGAAAAACCCGCATAGTTCCCGTTCCCGTGGGATTTCCGGGATAAAACCTAGCCTATGTTACTCGTGGATAATGTAGCTTTCGAATGGTGAAAGAATTTTTATAATCGGTCCAGTAGTTTATGAGCCTATTCATTACAATCAAACAAACAAACAAACAAACAAAGTTTTCCTCTTTATAATATTAGTGTAGATGTAGATTACATTTACATATTATAAGAAGTACATAATATTACAAAGAAAAAAAAAAAATTTAGGTTAATTAACTAGCTTAAAACTTAGTACAAAATTGTATTCCTTGTCGAATAATATAGATTTTTTACTCATTTAGATCGTTTATTATAGAATAGCCTTTTCCCCCTTCAACATCTTTCCAATATCAACATTTCTATTTAGTACTAATAAGAGCTATCTTTGCAGAAAATAACACATACATAAATAGCGCTGCTGTACCAAGTACCAACACTATAGATTACGCCAAATAGCAATGTCCTTTTAATCCCCAGAGGTATTACGGGACAAATTTCCAGCTTCCAGATGGAAAAACTTGAGAGATTATAGTCAATAATGTATTGTTACTTTTTTGTGATACCAATTTCAGTATTAACTACAAGGACCTCGTGTTAAAATATTTTCTATAGAGATTCTAAAACTACAACTCTTTTTAAGCGCTTCTACAAGAAAAATTTTAATTTTGCCATAGATTTATATCACTTAATATATGTTGTTATGTAAATAATATGGTTTATAAGTTGAAAAACGTAGATTTAGAAGATATCCAGTAAAACATAGTAAAAATATAAAAAAAAAATACGTGTGGCACTCGGGGACTGCCGCGGTAGAGCTATTGCATAGCATGCCTTCAAGCCACACCTCCGCGCCCGTCGGAGTGGGGAGCGTGAGGTTTTTTCGTTACGGAATTTCTCGATTCGGTCCCCGCGCTCAAGGCCCGCGATAGAAGCTATGCAATAGCTTAAAAATTTTTGTCACAATTAACTACATAAACTCGAAGTTGGAAAGCTTAGGTGTTCGCGGTCATGTTCATCAATGGTTTCAGAGTTATCTGTCTTGCAGAGAGCAGTACGTGAGGGTTAAAAACGATATAAGTGATGCCTCATCATGTAGATTTGGTATTCCACAAGGCAGCACGTTAGGACCTACCCTCTTCTTAATCTATATTAATAGTCTCCCTGAAGTAATTTCTACCGATACAGACATACAGATGTTTGCCGACGACACTGTATTGTTATTTCGCGGTCACAATTGGGAAGAAGCCCACAGTAACGCTGAGAAAGGCCTGCAAAATGTCACAGCCTGGCTTGAAGATAATTTGCTTACACTTAATATCTCTAAAACGAAATACCTATGTTTCACAAAGACAAAGACCTACGGCCCATCCACAAGTTTATCTATAAAACTTCACACATTTCCATGTAATAGGAGGTATTTGAGCAAATGTAATTGTAAAGTACTCACAAGAGCTTCATGTATACGATACTTGGGTGTTCTTCTGGATGATACATTGTGTTGGAAAGACCAGATCACCAATGTTTGCAATAGAGTTAGAAAGCTAATTTACATTTTCAAGCAACTGAGATCAGTAGCGAATAAGAAACTGCTTACTCAAACATACAAAGCACTGTGTGAGAGCTTAATAAATTACTGTGTGACGTCATGGGGTGGGGCCCCTAAAACAATAATGCTTGAACTTGAACGTGCACAGCGGGCAGTGTTAAAAGTTCTAATGCACCTACCATACAGGCACTCGACAGCGGATGTTTATGTACAAACTGGAGTTCTCTCAGTTCGTAAGATTTATGTTCTGAAGGCTCTGCTAAGATATCACCGTTTAATAGCTCACAAACTGCCTCGAACAAGAAAACGAAAACTACGCTGCCCTGTACCTATAACTAAAACTAGTTTTGCAAGACGACAGCTAAATTGCATTGCTCCAAGAATATATAATAAAATCCCGACTAATAACATAAGCGCAATAATAAATATGACTACTAATCGGTTTAAAAAATTTATTATCAACTGGCTCAAAAATCTGGATTATCTCCAAACTGAAAGTCTCTTCACTTTTATTAAATAGGTGTCAAAATCAAAAACACAATTAATCATAATATTCCACTCACTGACACATACACACACACGCACACTCTCACACACACACACACACACACACACACACATACACACACACATACTCACGCTTATCCACCTGTCCAATTCATGTATCGTCATATATATATATTATATTTATAATTAACTAGTAATTTTTATTCTTTAATTGTTATTAATCTGTAACTAGAATATTCTGTTTACGTATTTTATAATACTTGTATGAACTCATAAGGGAAGGCACTGTTTTCTGAGACACAGGTATTAACCTAGTTCAGAAGGCAGAGCAATATTGTGAACTAAGTATGTAAAATTTGCTAATAAATATTATTTTATTTTATTTTATTTTATTTTGAAAGAAAACCGGCCAGTAATACAGAAGCATCTGCATTTACCTCACAAGTTAGTTCAATACTATTTATAGATATAAATGTTCTCTATAATATCTCTTGGAGCTGCTTAAGCGCCACAGAGTATAAATCTACTAGACAGGAAGGTCGGGATCTCTTTACTGTACCTAAAAACTCACTGATAAACTGGTATTAATGAACTATACTAGCTAAATTATAGGTATACATTTAAACGATAGATATAGTTTTGAAAATATATCTCTACTTGTTTTATAGTCTGTAGATCTTTACTTAGTACTAGCTGTGCCCCACGGTTTTACCCGCGTTGCTCCGCTCTTATATGTCTTAGTGTGATGATATATAACCTAAAGCTTTCCTCGATAAATAGGCTATCTAACACCGAAAGAATTTTTACAATTGGACCAGTAGTTCCTGAGATTAGCGCGTTTAAACAAACAAACTCTTCAGCTTTATAATATTAAGTATAGATTGGTTAGATTTTTTGCATGTTTGTACTAAAATAGTATGCGACGGAATAACTTCAATCATTTTGAATATTCTTTCGCCAGCAGATAAGTAAATTTTATTTTTATTATTTTTCGTGTCAAATCTTATAGCAAATAATTTATATTTACGTTATAAATATTAGTACATATTCAAAGACAGTATCATTTGTTTTGGATTTAATTTCATATTTGGCCGATCCGCCTATCCTAATTGAGGTGTTTGCGTCTAAAAACAATTTCAAAGTAATTCATGCAAAATGACGTCACAAGCCACCGGTTGAAGTTTTGCATTGCAAATGGTGCTGCATTCAGTGCAACATATTTCAGTTACGGCCTTTCATAGGGAGATGGCTTCTATTGAAAACTAGTAAACATATTGCTACTATATTGCCTGAACTTTGCTATCTGGAGAATAGTTTTTGATATCGAAGTTGAAGATATTTTTTCTTTAAAAAGAAAGTCACTTTTCTCTCCATACATTTTATATCTACAAATCTCAAACTAAAAATAACAGATGTTTAAACTTAATATACGTGTTTTACATTGGTCATCATAAAAATACTTGCACTTATATTGTTGGTCATGTATTCTTTAATTATAAGCTAATTTTATAAGCATATACTCCACTGAGTCAAGAATTTGATATGTCACCTGTATCCCATACCTTTACATATAGGACGTGATGTAATATCTTATTACAAGGGTACTTGAATCCATACTAATATTATAAATGCGAAAGTAACTCTGTCTGTCTGTTTGTTACTCAATCACGCCTAAACTACTGAACCAATTTGCATGAAATTTGGTACGGAGATATTTTGATACCAGAGAAAGGACATAGGCTACAGCTTTTATTGCGAAATATGTACCACGGGCGAAGCCGGGGCAGACCTCTAGTATGATATAAACTATCGTCCCATTGTGTGTGTAATTGAGATTGTAAAACTATGATAAAGGAAGGGTTTAAACATTCAAATTAAGTTAAATTATCTCTCTGGAAGCCTTTGTTATTATATTGATAACTTCACCATAATATCTTTTTAGTACCAGGCTACCTGAAAACAGCTTAATTTAAGCTAAATTATTTTAGTTTTGACATAAAAAGAAACAAACACCTTCTTTCGTCAATTATACTATCTATTTAACGAACTAATACCTAATTAAAAAACGTTGTAAAATTCTTGATGTTTTTATTACATTATAGTGGCTGTATCTATAGGCTGTATCTTATTGCTCATAAAACAATTGGATTTGACGAAAATATAACATTAAAAGAATAATCTTGCCCATCAAAGAAAATAAACGTTTTATTAGTACATTCAAACACACTAACACTAATACAAAGCAGATGTTACGGTACATCTGTTACACTGATCGATTTTATTTGCGGGCAAAAAGGCGGGTTGTTTTGCCCAAGGGATCACGACTTTGTTCGGATCTAGTTCTATTTATTTTTTAGTAAGTCAAGTAAAGGTTAATGCTTTAGTTTTGTATCATTTATTTACGTACACTTTCATAAGAGATCACCTTTGAAAGATTAGGAAAGTATTATGTAAAATATTATATACAAATGAAATAAATAAACATAGATTATAAATTACTGGCTGAGCTGCATGTTTTAACCCATGGGAAAAAGCAAGTATTTCTATAGCTAAGTATTACTGCCAAGTATCATCAAACTCCGTCCAAACACACATACATAGATAGTATTAGTAAGACTAGTAGGAAAAAGCCTATCAAATTTTATTTTATTTAACACTTAATTAGTTGTACAAATAGGAAACCTTAGAATGACTTACAGCTAAAAACAGAGTACAACTAACTTGGCGGCCTTATCACTAAGTAGTGATCTCTACCAGGCAACCACGGTAAAAGCTAACGAGCAAAAAGGTCACTATATTGGCGGGACGAGAACAGAAAAAAAAGAATAATAATTTCAAACACATTCTGAGTTATTAACATCGTTGTTCAAGCTAAAAGGGAGCATCTAGGTTCGATCTCCCAGAGCAGTAAGCAGTATTTGACTTACAGTGCAATGAAACTGATTATCATTCGGTCTTCAGGAAATTCGATTACTGCAATAGATGTGTATTTGTTATTTAAATACTTCTGCATTACAAAAGACGAGAGAACATGGAGTCATAATATTATGAGCAAATTTACAGTAAAAATTTAAATAAAGTGTGGCAGATATTTCCCAATATCTTAGGTTAATGTTTAGATCTCAAAGTAAATAGCTAAGGTATATTTCCCCACGGCAGATGATGATATACGCCAGAAACAATCACTGTCAACATTTTTCGCATAAATTTATTACTCAATTTGCAGGAAAAATTGTGGCCAAGAAAGGAATTTTCTTGGCTAATCGGGCTTGAGACTAAAACCTTGTGACAGTGTTTATAAGGGTGAAATTTGAAAAGCATGAAAGTGACGGTTCGAGGCTTCAAGAAAAATTTACCAATCATGCATGCTTCACTCGCTGGCGCTATCGACAGGATTAAAATTGTTATGAAAACATTTTTGGACTTCGGGAGATTTGTGTACACGGAGATCGGACAAATTATGATTTTATTTTTATGAAATACTAGCGGTCCGCCCCGGGTTCGCCCGTGGTACATGTTTACGTTTTCTCTACATAAAAACCATCCTCGTACTTCAAGGAATATAATAAAAAAAGAATTATCGAAATCGGTTCAGCCGTTCTCGAGTTATGGGCTTACCAACACATTTTGCGATTCATTTTTATATTATAGAAGAAGATTGATTGTGTTAGTTTATGTCATTTCATGAAAGTTTTTTTTAGGTAACCATCCATGTCACATGTATCATAATATTTTGCTTTTGTATTTGAGTTTTTATTAATTATTGATTTTAAATTTCCTTTTTTTATATAGATTTTTGTCATTTCCTTATTTTAAAGATAATTTTTTCAATTATAAAATATATAAATAAGATTTGCGTATAATATAAATAAATCTCGTTCATAAATTTAATTATTCCATGCAGAGATTTCTCGAGAAATCTAA
>CAJQZN010017289.1:0-19652 GCA_907164685.1 Colias eurytheme | reverse complement strand
ATTCTTATGACTTTTGCTTACACCTGCGCGGAAGTGACAAACTATCTTTGTCTTTTTTGTTTATATCATTTTATTAGAGCCATCTCTCTTATACAGTCTGTCAATGTAATAAATCAAGTAAAATGAAAATTGTATTTGTGTGTGCCTGACACTGCATATGAAGCATTTTTTTTGGATATATTGTGAGTATATAACGTATCTATACATAAAATATCATTGTTCGGAACAGTGAACTAGATTCGATTTTTACCTACATGAAGTTTATTTATTTTTACATCACTAATTGTCAAAACTGTGGTCACAGACTATGTAATTTATTATATACAGTTCTAATTTTATTATCATTTTTTAGACCATAATAAAGGATTGATTGATGATTCTTAAAATAATTAGATACATGAGATTTTCACGTGAAATGTTAATTACCTTTTATCTTTTGATCGCTTATGTTTTGTTAGGAATCAAGTATATATTAAAAGATCCATTTGTAAAGTATGTAGTATCTTTTAAAATGATTATTCATGCCTATATAATACACAAACAGCATTTCTTTATGTAAAATATTACAAAATTTATGAGCTATAAGCAGAACAGACTTCACCAATGTCACTTGACGGAGGCCACAGTTGTCAAATTACTATTGACGTTAGCTGAGCGAGCTACTCTTGACAAGAAAGCACAAAACCACCACAGAACAAATCGTAACGGTGAGACGACCACAAGTCTTCAACGACAACATTAATAAAACACTTGAGTTTTTCACCGGCTTCAAACTGGCTACTTCAAATAATTTCAACATGAGCGACACGGAGACGAGCTTCGATACTTCTGATGAAGATATATTGCTTCTTCAAAAAGTAGTTGCTGAGCAAACCGCAAGAGAGTTGGGACAAGAGCCGAGCGAGTCCCGCGATCGTTCCACCTCCACTACTTCGCAAAGTTCTACAACGAGCTCGAGCGCCGAGACTTCTTCTTCGTACGATGAGGTATCCGACTTGGAACTGGCTCTGGCTTTGAAGAAACTGCACGACAAGGAGCTGAAGCGTCTGCGGCAGATGATAGTTAGCCTCCGCGCGTGCCGCAAAAAGCTGATTGAGGTGCTGGTGGAGAAGAGGAAAATGGATATCTTGTCTGACAGGGCTAAGGCCGCAGCAACTGAATAAATTCTCCCAGGAGAAACCCCTTATTATCTTTTCGGTGTTTACATGTATCTCAATGAATACAAATCTTCTATGTGTAGCGAGATCTTAATATAATTGTCAATCTAACCACTGTATTAAGTAGGCTTTAAAATAATTCTAATAATTTACAATTTATTATGTTTGTAAAGTGTTTTGTTTTTGCATATTGCGAATTATTTTTAAATGTTGATATTGTGTATCTTATTTATGGTTAATGTTAAGTGCGTTTAGTTTAAGCCTCAATTGTGTTATTTAAATTTTTATTACTTGTGTGTTTGTAAAATTATTGCAGAATTAAAAATTAAGAATTTAATTATCTGGTACTATAAATTTGCCCAATTATTTAACCTAAACCTCCTCCTCAATTGGGTAAGAGACATTTCTAACATATTTGATATGGTAAAGTTATTGGGGGCTAGCGATAAAATCTTTGAGTATAAATTTGATAGAAATTGATAGTAAAGTATCTTTGTTTGGAGGGTATCATCTAGAATTTGTTATTATATGAGCAAAGCGGGGAGGATAGGTTTCAATAATATTAAAATGTAATTGTAAAGCCAGGCTAAAAGTATATATTATATTTTTCACATCAAGATTTTTGTTTGTCAAATCACAAATGCCAAGCCAAGACGCTGTGCAAATGTTGATTTATTTGTTTGAATAATTTTAATATTTACTTGTTGTATTTCTATAGAATAAAAGACGAATATTTCATAGTAGTTATTAAAGTCATGTATGATTAAGTACTTCTCACTTATCTATGATAATTTTCTCATTTTGGTTCTTCGTGATTTTTGTTTATTTCTTACCTATTTTTTAAATATCAGGCCTGCCATTGGATATTGTTACTGACATTACAATGCTATGAAGATGATTTAGAAATGTTTATTAAAATATGTTTCTAAATTTTTTATACTTTGTAATTTTAAAAAATTCTTGCCAAAAAAATTTTTGTGTATTTTCTTATAGTAAGTATATATATTTCTATGATTATTATATAAATGTATGCGTACTGAAATATATAAATGAATAAAACATTGGTAGTTTTATTTTCCCTTATTGTAAAACATTAATTTTCTTATTTCAAACCAAAATAAAATATTAATGTGATATTATTGCCACAAGCTACTGCCAGGAGAGGATGGATAACAAACAAACAAAAAAAATACTAGATAAAACCATAGTTTAGACAATTTTATAATATCATATGACTTGACTGACCAGTTGGCTTGGTTGGTAGTGGCCCTTCCAATCCAGAGATTGTGTGTTCGATTCCCACCCGGGGCAAATATTTGTGTGATGAACATAGATGTTTGCTCTGTCTGGGTGTTAATTATCTATATAGTTACCTAAATATTTATTTAAAATTATGTATACGTATGTTTATCAGCAATCTGGTTTCCATAACACAAGCGAAAGCTTAATAAGGGATCAGCTGTGTGTGAAAAATGAAAATTGTCCTGAAAAAAAAAATCATAGGATGAAAATTTATTGGAAATAATAACTTTAAGCTACAGTAAATATGGATTTATCATTTACCTATTCTAATTAGGGGTAACCTGGAGTTGCAAACAGTGTTTGTCTTGATTGTATTATCAAATAAAATATAAGTAGAAACAATTTTTTACTAATCTGCTATGAGATCAGAGAACAGATAAAATTTTTTTTTTTAAAGTTTCAAACAGTAGAGATCACATTACTGTTCTGTGGTAGAGATAGAGATCACTGTGATTGGCGGCAATGAAAGCTATCTGACAAAGCGCTCGAAAATTCAAAATTGTTTATTTTTGTTACGCGTTGCTATAGTAAATAATAAACAAATACACAGTCTTGTGAACTTATTTTGTGGATATTGAATAATTTATTTGAAATAGATTCTTTAAGTTGTTGTAGTAATAAATAAAAATCATGACTTATTAAATAATTTAATAATGCATCGTAAGCCATGTACACTGCCAGCGATAGAAACACTTCAAAGGAATGTTAGGAAGGTTCCTACTTGTTACACGAGGCAAGTTGCTCTTATTTATTCATATTTTTATGAAGAACTGAAAGAAAAGAGACGCTTCAAAAGCAATTAAATGTAAAATATAATAGCTCGTAATTACTTTTTCCTTAACTGTTTCGTCTTCACAAAGGAATAAACCAGTTCTTTATTAAGTGGCAAAAGTGCATCTACTTATTTTAATATATCTACGTGAAAGAGATTGTAGTAGGTAGTAAGAATAACATTATGTTAATTTTACGTTAGGTCAGGATTAGAGAAAATTATGATTTTTGACTTGTTGAGCTTTTCAGTCATAGTTACTTAAGTGGGTAGTAATGTAAATACAGAGCTAATTATTCCTGGGGCACCCATCGATTGTCGTTAAGTCACCAGACATATTTGCCTACGTGCCCTTTAACCAATTAGGTACTTACCACACAAGATTAGACTTAGTTCTTGTATAATGTATAATCTAAAGTAGGTACCTAGTTAGTTACTTTAACTTCGACGCGACTTAAAAAAAAATGTTGTATGGTTTTATGAAACCACGGTAAAAGTGAAACTTACCTAAAACCTAAACCTACTCGGCAGCCGACCGTCACGCGACATGCGCTACACAGACCAAAAAGTTTGAGACGATGTAATAAAAGTTTCACTTTAAAAGGAGGAGTTTCTCCATTCGATTATATTTTAATTTTCGGGTTTGCTTTCGCAGAACTTTCGACTGCATGAACGAATTAATTTTAATAATTGTTTTTTTTTAAGCTAGCGCCTCCCGGTTCCATTTAAATATGTTTTAGTTTATGTGCATTTTCATTACAGAAAATCAAAAGATATCGGTTTTCATTTACCTCACAGGAAGCTGTTGGATAAGATTGAACATGTAGAAAAAGAACCAGAGCCTTTGGTAAGAATCTTTTTTAAATCTTCAAAATGGGCTAATATAATTTACCTACCTACTACTACCTACTGATTATTTAATATGGATGAGTGATGTTGAAGTTGAATTATATAATACCTATATTATAATTACCTACGCCAAAACAAATGAACAAACGAATCTCGAATCTATCTACGAATATATAATATTACCACAATATACAGATACATACAGTAAGGAAACTTCATACAAAATGTTCGAAATGGCTCCCCGCCCATCAAGCGTGTTTACAAGGGTATTGAGGGGGATCGATAGTAGCGGGTGACACATCCACAGATTTTGAATATAGTATGGAAAAAAGTTTAAAGTGATGTCAATTCACATTAAATAAATATCGATTGTTTCAATTTGTAGCCCTTTCAATAAATATATTTGTAAATACCATATCTGACTACAAGTTAAAAAGAGACTATTTTTTAATTTCTATAGATATGGCAGTATGAGTTTTATATTATGTTGACATATTTTCTATCAAAATGATAGCTACAAATAGTACCTATTAGGAGTCCAGTCTGTTTAAAGATCGCATCTATTTTTTACGCAATCTAGAAGAGCACGAAAATATAAAAAAAGGAAACCTTAAAAAAATCTTGTTTAAATTTATGTGCATAATTACGTAAATCTTATGTATCATTCAAGTGTAAATACAAAAGGATACTCTTGAACAAACAGACAGCAGAATCAACACGCAGGTAAAACAAATTATTGATTACAAATATTCCCATCCATATACATACACATATATATATTTTTTTTTTCATTCATAAATAAATACACATACATGCCCATTGCCCACATATCTATCTATCTGAATTATTTTTAATATCTATGTAAGTATATCTATATCTATATTGTTTATTTTATAATATTTATATGCATATATTATATGTACAATATGTAGACGTATTTATAAATTTTTACTGTTATTGGTAGGAACAGTTGTGGATGTAATTTTTTTTAATTTTATAATTAGTATTTATGTAAATGTAGGATCTCGGAAAATACGCGGGCAGACTGAAAATCAGCGCTGTTCGGGTGTTAGCCCACAGTTACGAAGTAACTATTCTCTAATCTGTGCCCACAGCATGGCTGAGTCTGTTCCGATTGCCGATATTGTGTTTACTTTTAAGTTAAGATAGTCTAAGTTTTTTGTTGGCAATAAAGCTTTTTTTCTTTCTTTCTTTCAAATATTAGGGAAGAAAAAGATAGATATTATAATTATTGTATTTTTATCGATACGTGGCGTCTCCACTTTGTCAAGCACTAAGCCTGTCAAACTATTTTCTTTTTCTTCCTAAAACAAAATGAAATGAAAAAAATGAAATGAAAAACGTTTATTTATACACACATTAACTATAATCATTTCATTTCATTTTTTTCAAAAAGGTAGAGGTTCTATGCTCGTATAATAATAATTTTAATGTATTTTTGCATATTTTGTGTTTTTTAATTTAATTTAATTTATCGTTTTAAAAATAATTTAGTAGGTATACCTACATACAAGTATTGTAAATTCTGGTTTAAAATAATTATTGAATATATGTATAATACAAATATCAAGCATTATAAATAATTTAGGTCACATTAAATAGCCTTCGGCGTCCATAACAAAACTAGATTTCGAAATATAGCACTGATAAAAACGTATTTACTTTTACAAGCTGTATTAATTCGGATTATTTCTTCTTGTAAATTCATATTTAGGCTACACCATTTTTGTATTTTAACGGGTTTTAATCTCCAAATTACCACAAAATCAACTGTGAAAAAAAGCAAACAGAAATATACAGGCCGAATTGATAACCTTCTCCTTTATTTTCCAAGTCGGTTAAATATCAAAAAGTAACAGCCCTATAGCTATACGTCATAATTTCATGGGGGGGGGCTTAGTTTCCTAACTGTATGTACGTAGTATATATCTGTCAACTGTGATATTACTGTGTTTGAACCTCACTACATAAGCGAAAAGAATGTAGGTATCTATCCATCTAGAATGCATAAATAAATATGTTTTTATTAAAAATTTCATAACAGACCGGTTTTGGTGTGGCTCAAGAGGAAAGATTCAAAAGGGAGAGGAAAACTCATAAGTTACATCTTGATCCTATTAAACTAGATGAAGGTAAGATTAATTCGTTTAATTTCAATAAGGAATTTCAAAATAACGATAATTTCTAAAAGAAGAAATTAAATTAGAAGTTTAGTTACGGTTGTTCTGCATAGTTAACATCAAATTCAGCAAAAGCTTACCAGCTAAGCTAGCCTAGTGAGCATTTTCAACAGCGAAGAAAACAATAGGAACGTTCTTTTGCTACAGGTAAAAAGAAAAAAGCAATTAAAATACATGAGTCCCGTAGTGACTCCGACGTGGTGGAGCGGGCGCAAGCTACCACAGACCCTCTAAAGGTGAAGCCCGTGGTGGCGTCGCAGAAGGAGGTCATAGACCATGTCCGAAACAACCCGGAGTGTGGCTTCCTGTATATGATCTACGCTGTGCACCCGCAGAATGTGTATTTCACACCCTATTATCTGAAGTATGAGTGAAATTTTGCAAACTTCTTTTGTAGAATGCAATTTTATTCAATTAGCTCTTTTAAACAACAATTATAAATATTATCTATATTTGCTAATGATTTCTACATGGTTAGAATTAAATACACATATAATCCAGGATCTCGTAAGTTCGTAACATTAAATCAACGAACTAGCTATATTACATATTATAACAAAAATAAGACACGACTTAAAAGTAAATAGGTAACGAAAAATAATTCCTAGTCAATCAAAACAAATAAGGTTTTACAGGTACTCAAACATCTATAAGTTTATTGAGATAAATTCAGTTTATTTTCTGTCATAAAGGGAAATTGCATCAGAATGTATAACAATGAGTACCTATTCTTAATGTATGGTAAATTTCAAAACATGCGTTTAAATAAAGTCCACATGATCCAATTTCTTGCCAGTTGAATATATGAGAATGTAAATTTATTATTTTAAGTAGTATTTCTAGGAATATCGTGCTTTGGAAAATACTTCGTGGTAAAAGAAACAGATATTTAAAGATTTGACATTTTAGGACAAATGGCCATAATGGTTACATAAAAATTAATGATAATGCCTTAAACACATAATAATATGATTAAAAACGAGATAAATTCATTTTGCAAAATATTTCATCTCTATGCTACAATGCTACGAAGGCTACGCGCTCTCTGGACTTACGTTAATTTACTTAAAGAAGTACGTAATAAAAAAAAATACTTATACAGGGTGGTACCATATGAGCAAATTGATAGAAAGAACTACTTGACGATAAGTCCCTGTGGTGTGACGCACTACACCAGTGAAATGGTGTTCACTAAGCTACCAGATTGGGAACAAGAATATACTATATTTGTACAGCTTACTGATGTAAGAATTTTTTTTTAATAATTATCTTGTTTTTCTCGAATACCCCTCTGTATTATATTATGTTTAGATCTCACTGAGACGTGTTGTGGGCGTCAATTAGTCTGATAATGAACGAAGAAAATATCAGTAATCTTCAATATAATTTAGAGGTATTACAGAGGAGTATTGTATGATTGGAAACATATTATAAGCCTCATTATATTTTCATATTTCCAATTTTTCTTTTCACGATGTAACGCGTTTGATGTTTGTATATTGACATGATTGATGTTTGTAGAACGCAATGTGGGTATATTTGTTATTGATGTGCTTTCCTTTTTCAATCAAAGTATAATCTCTCCTGCCAAACAAATAATTATAATAAGTACCTACTAGCACAGTTTAAACAACAACAAGTTAAAAATTATGCAATTTATGTTTTATTATCAAATGTATATTAATATAATAATATCTTTGAACAGATAAAATTTTTCCGAAACTATCGCTACTGGAAAGCGTTTTACGTGTGGCGAAAGTCGATATTATTCAGGAAGTACAGTAGGATACGCAAGAAGATCGCTAAAAAACTGTTCATTCTGACCCCAGTTTTGGGCAAAGCGCTCCTGAGCATGCAAGCAATGTGCTGCGATATGTACATGAAGAGCTTTGCTGATATTTCAAAGGACATGGATATTGCATTCTTTTACTTTATTGAAGTTCAGGTATGCAGAACTTTTAATTCGCTGAGCTATTTGTTCTTTGTTTTACGTAACTGCAAGAGAGTATGAGAATTTGAAATTAAATTTGTACTTCCGTTATCGTGTCTAAATGAAATACAAAAAATATTTAACAAGCACATAATTCCTTGGTTTTATAAATTATTACAACTCATATTTTAGATGAAACAAGTGGAATACATGCGTACGAAACTTTACGAATTTCGTGCAATAGTTCTGGACGTTATAACTACAGCATGCCATGCTGCTCTGTACCAACAGGGCTTTATATACGACGATAGGAACATAGCGCCCTTTCAGATTATACGAGGGAAGCCCCAGGGAGGCATGTCGTATACCGAGAAGGCGAATAAGAGGAACTATTGCGAAAGACTTGCTTGGTATGTGCGATTTACGCAATGGTCCTTTTTATTTGTTAAAACGTGTGTTACCGCTCAACGAAGTTGCACAAAAAGCTAAGGCTCTAAATGCTCAGCGCGTTGTCACTTAAAACAATGGTTTCACAAGAAAACATTCATGAAGCTTTTTGAAACAGTGACACCCAATAGTGAAATTAGTTGACTACCACATTGCAATATATAGCAAAGAAATAAAGCTAGCTTAAAGAATCTTACGTGACTCGTTTTCTGACTTTATTCATATCATTCTTACTAAATATTATTGAAATGAATGTAGGGTTCAATTGTTTCTCTTTCACGTCGCAACAGAGCGACTTTTATTATGATCTTTGTGGCTAGAGATAGTTGTGAGCTTTTTTACCGCCGGTAAACATCTTATCATACTCATAAATTTCGGTACTTCCCTGTAGTTTTCCAGAAAAATAGTATATTATGTATCAAAAATCTTTATATTTTGTAAAGTTTCATAAAACTAATGGACTACATGACGAACTACATGCTGTACCGACTGACGAAGCTGTCGAACTCAATGATGGCGAACATGCTGAGGACGCACGTGCAGTTCTTGCCGGCGAAAGAGTTGCTCGAAGGTTCCGACTTGGATGAGGTGCTAGAAGTATTGCCTAGGGACACTCAGACGTGCAAGGTGTGGGTTATGCTAAATTAAAGCTTCTGCTATTAACAGGATATTATTGTTTTAACATTTCACTATTATAATTTGTTGTTATTTTCGTACTTTTTGCTATGCTCGCCATTTGCATGGATACATTTTTTTAAACATGTTTTAGTGGGCTCTCTTTCAAGTTGACGCTTATGTCGTACCCTCGGGAGAAGTAGAACTGAATCCAAGCGAAAAAGTAATATCAAAATATATGCAAAGAATAACTGACTATTGGGAAGAATACGTTCGAACTTTCCACAACTTTCTCAATGAAGATTCATTGCAAATATTCGTTCAGCCAACTATAATGGGGAAGCAAGTCGAGTGGTCCGCTGGCCAGTCACCGAATTTATATTTCTTAATGCACCAAGACAAGCAGATGTTAGAAGATATCAATTTTATACCTCTATGTGTAAGAAATGCCTTCGAAAACTTGTGGACTTTCCTCAAGCGAATGAATAAGTTTATGGATAACTTTAGAGAGGCTCATGAAATGGACACTAACATAATAAGGGAAGAGAGGGACGTGAATGTGTTTAGGAAGCTGTGTGAGAAGTTTGTTAAACAAATAGAAGAAATTGAAGATGTCGTCAGTTACCAGCCACTGGGATTACTGTTTCTCTGCCTGTCTCCATTCCAAGAACTATTCAGACCTCAACCGAGAAGACTATTTGACGTTGTTCATACAACTACACCTGAGTAAGTTTCCATATTGGACATTCATCAATAATGCAAAAGTATTTGTCTGTTAGCTTTTAGCGCTAAAAGCTTATAAATTTAACGCGCAGACTGATATTATTGATTTCTCTAAATTTAAGCCTAACCACACTAACTGAATGTAGTGTAGGAGTCCGATTTTGCGAATTTCAATAAATTATTATTATCTAACTACGCCGTTGAATTGTGGCGCAGACAATCATATTTTATTAACATAAATTTTAAATATCGAAGGATAACTCCTTTGAGATCTAGACAAAAAAGATAATTTTTTTTCAGTATCGGAAGAACGTGTATAGATGAAATTCTAGAAGGAATAGAAGGCATCAACGATGATATAACTAAAGAGCCAGAAAGCGCGGGTGAACTCGTGGCTTATAACTTCTTACTTGATGGATTAGAACCTCGAGTTGCTAAATTGGAAGAAAGGTTGGAGTATCTAAGGGAATTGTATGATTTGATGGGTGAATTTAATATCGCCATACCACCTGATGACATGACTGAATATTTGGGTAAGTTATTCGTAAAAATTTTAGAGAAGCAGTTCTCCAACTGAATCTAAATAAATTTAGAATGTAAATAAAGGCAGTGCATATAAAAGTTGCTACATGTCCGACCTGTAGGTATTTCAAATAATAGGTCAGTGTTACGAAAATAGGAGGATTGGTTGATTTAACACTTTAAACCATACTATTGATAGAAGGCTGCCCTTCGTTCAGTTTCGATTAACTTTTAGCTTTTTAGCAATATTCTTATGATCAGATATTATTATAATAGCATTTACATCATAATATGAACAATTATTATAAACGTAGTAAACAATAAACGTGTAGACGACTCGTTTATTAAAGAACTGAAGCATGATTGAATATTCGAAGCAGAATTTTAATTAATTGATTTATCTAGCTTTGGTAGAACCAATAAATTAAAATCAACTGTTTTAGATGTCATGTTTAAAATAATATTTATTATATTTTATCTTTATATCAACCGAAAAAAATTATATGTGCAGGTCTCAGCGTTGCCCTTGGCAACCTACGCACTAATGTAGACGCTAGACTGGAGACCCGGGGCAAATTAGCGGGAATGTTCGCCAGTCAAATAGGGAAGGATATCATGGAGTTGATGTTGGACGTTAATAAACTGCGAGATGAAGTTGCAGTATGTACCTGAAATTATTACTTTGACTTTGTCAATAGAGTTAATGAATATCTCATATCCAAGTTTGCTTTCTAGTCTCTCTAGGCTTTTGGAACGTTAGAAATTAATAATAATGTCTTGATCTGCTAGGCGACAGGTATAAACTCTTCTATAAAAAAATAACATAACACTTTACACCTATATCGGAATAACGTATTCTTGAAATATTAAAAAAAAACACTTATTGTGATTTCATCGCACGTTTCGTATGCTTTTTACTCAAATCATCGAATGTATTTTAAATGTAAATTATAAACTAGAAAAACTAGATTTATGCACAAGATTTCTGAATAAATGTTACAGCAACCTTGGCTATACGATGAAAAATCAGAATACGAGAAGGTGTTGGAAGTTCTCGATGATTTAGCTGAGAAACTCCAAGTTTGTACCGCAAGGGACAAGCAGATACGCGAATGGCAGAAAATATTTAAGGTATAAAAAAGATGTAAGATAAAATAACATATTGTAGTAAATAAAATTATTGAATAAAAATGCTTATACTTGTAGAAGGTTTATCTTTAATTCATTTTCTTCTTAATTAACGTATAGATTGATAGTGTCAGTGTTGGCTGACGGTTTATAAAATTTTGAACCATAATAACATAATCCATACTAATATTATAAATGCGAAAGTAACTCTGTCTGTCTGTTACTCAATCACGCCTAAACTACTGAACCAATTTTCATGAAATTTGGTATGGAGATATTTTGATACCCGAGAAAGGACATAGGCTACCTTTTATTGCGAAATATGTATGTACGGGCGGACCGCTAGTAATAACATAATATACAATAAAGGGTCCTTTAAACTACTAACAGAAAAAGATATTACTAATTACGCAATACCTTTAGATACCACCAGCGAGACTGGAGTCGCTGGATGAAGCCATAACAGATGTGCGGCTGCGTCAGATGCTGTGGAAGAATTCTAAGGAGTGGAACGATCTATTTGCAACATGGTACATACCTATTGTTTTCTTTTAAACGTAATAAATTTAAATACCATATAAAGCTTTCTGGAATCATTCAACTTCAACCTATTATTATTTTTGACGTGACAACGTCTTATAATTCGATAGAGCCGGCTGCACGCACGAAAAAACATGACTCATGCGGCGTTACCTCGCTCTGAGGCGTTCCATGTAAGGCTTGAAGTGCAAGCGAGAGCGCGGAACGAGCGACAAAGAAGCAAAATCGGACGTTGTCACGTTCAATTATCGTCAGTAAACCGACTTTACAGACAACAATTTTTTTTTCTAAAGGTACGAAGCGCCGTTCAATACGTTGGATATAGATGAGATTCAAACAACAACCATCAACTTCGGTAAAGCTTTCAACCAGCTCGACAAAGGTCTGCCACCTAACAAGATAGTTCCTGGTTGTAAGGAGACTATTGATATTATTAAGGATAAGGTATTTCACAAAATGATACGATAAAATTCAAATTGTAACATACATCATCATAATTCATTCATTCCAACACTGTCATACGTCACTTTCTACTGTATCGTACTTACAAAACCTCATATTTTCAACACTTATGTGTATAAATACTGTGCACAAACTCTTATCTAGAAGCAGGTTCTAAATTATGCTGTCCTACAATTTCAGATACTTGTCGCTTGTCAGGGACGTAGCATATAGGTATACTATGCGAAACTTCGTTGCAATTATTTTGTAGAAAAATATCATATAGTTATGACAATTTCAGTGAACAATTGAGATAATTAAAACTGAGTGTCTTACTAGATGATGTGTTTCAAAAATATCAACAGTATTCATTCAAAGTTTTTTATTCTAGTTACCAGTCATGTCATACCTTCGGAACCCAGCGCTTAAACCTCGCCATTGGGTCCGTATAGAGGAGATTCTTCACACACGCTTCACACCAGACATGGTGGTGACCCTGAAGATGCTGGAAGACTTGCAGGCTTTCCAACATGCGGAGGAGCTGATGGAAGTCGCTGGTCAAGCGAGCTCGGAAGCTGGTTTGGAAGCTCTGCTGAAGAAGGCGAGTAAATAATAATTAATGTATGTCCTCTTCATTGGTTGCTGCTAAAAGAGAATCTGGATTTTAAAATTAGGTTTTGGTAAATTATTTGCACTTCATGTTCCGGTGTAGGGTGTGATGATTCGCTAGATGCAAACTTTTTAAATAAATATAAAGGAAAACGCCAGATAATTTTATTTACAACTTTTAAATTTGAATCTATACTAATTGTTGTTTGTTTGAATGCGCTAATCTCAGGACCTACTGGTCCGATTTGAAGAATTTTTTCGGTGTTAGATAGCCCATTCATCGAGGAAGACTATAGGCTATATATCACCACGCTAAAACTAACACGAGCGGAGCCACGCGTCTGAAACCGCGGAGCGCAGCTATTATAAAATAAACATGAACAGAATCGATTATTTTAAAATGATGAATGAGCGTGACATTTATAAGGTACAACTTTGCGTCACACAAAATATATTGTATTGTAGGTGGAAGAAATCTGGGCAGCGTTAGAATTCCCCGTCATACTTCACAAAGACGCCCGAGATGTCTACGTCCTAGGTGGACTCGATGAAATCCAGGCTGCTGTTGACGAGAGCAATATCCACATCAGCACAATTCTTAGCTCGAGGAACTGTGGTCCTATTAGGAGCAGAGTTGAAGAGTGGGCCAAAAACTTGGAGCTGTTTGCAAGAACTTTGGTAAATCGAATATCTAATTAGGTTTTTTGTAACTTACTGTTTTGGTTTTATGCGATTAAATTTCATATCCAGAGACAATAATATTGGTATTCAATTTTACGGATTTTGGATTCATAATTTTACGTGTTTTATTTAATTTCACTTTTATCAACAATGTGTGTTTTTAGTTTATTTTTTAAGTATTTTTTCGTGTATTTTAATTTTAATCCTTATGTTATTATCTTTGCCAAAATTCCATACTGATTTCCCAAATCTTGTTATAACAGGAAGAGTGGTACGCGTGCCAACAGACCTGGATATATCTAGAAGTGATATTCTCAGCACCGGACATTCAACGCCAGCTGCCGAACGAGACGCGGCTCTTCACTATTGTTGATAAATCGTGGAAGGATATCATGAGGAAACTGGCTAAGGTTAGACTATATTAAAGAAATGTATTTGATATATTTAAGATTTGGTGGTGAATTTAATCTAATTATAATATGCGTCGGGCGATACTAAACCTTGAAATAACTCTCGAAAACGTAGGTGCCTCTAGCAATGCCAGCAGCGACTCAGCCGAAGCTATACGACGAGTTCGTCCGCAACAACGAGATGCTGGACCAGATCATGAAGTGCTTGGAGGCGTATCTCGAGACCAAGAGAGTGGCCTTCCCGAGGTTCTTCTTCCTGTCGAACGACGAGCTGCTGGAGATCTTGGCACAGGTATTACCTTTTATCTATCTTATATATAAAAATGAATCGCAAAATGTGTTGGTAAGCGCATAACTCGAGAACGGCTGAACCGATTTCGCTAATTCTTTTGTAATTATATTCCTTGAAGTACGAGGATGGTTTTTATGTAGAGAAATCGTAAACATGTACCACGGGCGAAGCCGGGGCGGACCGCTAGTCTTATATATAAAAATGAATCGCAAAATGTGTTGGTAAGCGCATAACTCGAGAACGGGTGGACCGATTTCGATAATTATTTTTTTATTATATTCCTTGAAGTACCAGGATGGTTCTTATGTAGAGAAAACATAAATATGTACCACGGGCGAAGCAAGGGCGGACCGCTAGTTATTTAAAAAAATAGAGGTTGTTGTTTTGGATGTGGATAGAAATTGAGGATATTTAAGCTTTAATCAGAAGGTTTTAGTTATAATGCTTTTGTTTTTTTTGGTGGATAATTTGGTTGGAAGATTCATAATTAAGTAAAAGTGCCTGTAAACATTTTTATTTTTATTTTAGTATGAATTTAATATTACTTCGTCATGTTCAAACGCATAAAAGTATGTTCTTTTATAGGTGATGAAGTTATTAATTTTATTAGATCTCTGTACAATAGAGAAATTAATTACTAATTTGCAGTATCATAGTTTCAAAATACTCAAAATATGTTAAATGACAATAATGATCAATTCTCTTGGCAGACACGTAATCCACACGCAGTACAGCCACATTTACGTAAATGCTTCGACGCGATAGCGAAACTAGAATTCGGAGTTAAATTACCAGAAAGTGAAATGGAGATAACGGAAGATGGGACTCTGGTTGAGAGAGAGATGTCGTTCGCTACGAGGGACGCTTTGCAAGCGAAACTGGCTAAAACGGCCAAAGCTGAAGATCTGACTACGGATATTATTGCCATGCTCTCACCGGAGGGAGAAAGAATCAATTTGGGCAAGGTATGTTTATATCTACAAGCAATGATATTTTATGTATAGATACGTTATATACTCACAATATATCCAAAAAAATGCTTCATATGCAGTGTCAGGCACACACAAATACAATTTTCATTTTACTTAATTTATTACATTGACAGACTGTATAAGAGAGATGGCTCTAATAAAATGATATAAACAAAAAAGACAAAGATAGTTTGTCACTTCCGCGCAGGTGTAAGCAAAAGTCATAAGAATTCACCAATTAAATATAAATAAACAAATAGTTGCCATGGTAATTGGCATAGACTAACGACACAGAAGGTTCAATGTTATAGATGTTAGGTTTCCTGCTTAAATAAATGTGACATTTCATTTCATTTCATTTCATTTACTTTTTTGATTAATATGATGTCGTATTAAAATGAAAAAAAAAACTTTTTTGGAGATATAACTGTATTAAGTATTTATTACTAGCTGTGGTGTTCGTTTTCGGTCATCATCATTTCACCCGATAAACACCCACTGCTGAGCATACTGCATAGTCCTCCTTATAGAACTCCATAAGGACCGATCTTACGCTATTCGTTTCAAGGCAGTTCCCGAAACCCGTACAAGGTCATCATTCCAACTTGTAGGATAATTATAATAATAGTGGTGCCTAGATGAAAAAAAAGGATGAAATAAAAGAAAGGATGAAGTATAAGCCTTTTTTATCTAAAACACAAATAAAATTTATGTTCAATAGCTATTTACAGAAAAGCAAATAGCATTTTTCGTCAGTAGCGATAATCTTTTCTTTAATGTATATACGTATATTCAACATCATTTTTGCAAACAAACATTTTTGCCATCACGATTTCATTGTATATATAATCAATAGATATATTTGTTAATTATATGCACTGTGTGGATTTAAATATAAAAATAATGAAGTATTTACCCAAATCGAAATTAATAAAATAACCGTTCTATTTTCAATAATCGTATCTACATGATAATCTTTGAACACAGTGTACGCTAGCTTTGTCACACTAGTGATTGAAGCAATGTTTTATCCCTTTCATTATTTCAATACACGTGTCAAGCAAGTGTCATTCATAAAGAATTGTAAATTGTTATTTTTTACTCTTAAACTGTAATAATTTAATATATTTTGCTGTGATATGATATTCCTTTATCTTTCTTTATTTTTTTGCACGAATACGTGCACTTTCTGAACACACAGGAAGGCATTTTCGACAACTTTAATGTACCTATCGGCACATGCGCTTACTGGGACCGGTGACAATCTGACTGATTGCATTGGTCCCAAATAGGACCAATTCACGGAATCAGTTTTGGTGCGTTGATGACGTATCTACCTCTTGTTTCTATATATAATATCATTGTCTACAAGTGTCTTTTTATATGTTTGTTTTAAGGCACTGAAAAAAAATTGGTTGTCTGTAAAGTCGGTTTACTGACGATAATTGAACGTGACACCGATTGTGCTTCTTTGTCGCTCGTTCCGCGCTCTCGCTTGCACTTCAAGCCTTACATGGAACGCCTCAGAGCGAGGTAACGCCGCAGGAGTCATGTTTTTTCGTGCGTGCAGCCGGCTATATCGAATTAAAAGACGTTGTCTCGTCAACAATAAGGGCATAGGAGTGGTGCAGAATATGAATATAAGATATACTATTATAATGCAAAGGGTAGTCTATGATATATTTTACACCACAAAATAATAATTAATTTTATACACAAAAATTTTATGTAGGTACCTGTTTACAGCATTTTAATAAAGCCTGTTCATTCACAATAAACGTGTTTCCAAACATTTTGCAAGCCGCTCCCTTTGTTATAGCTCGTTTAGAAATGTCAACACATGTAGCGTGACTTTCTGCTTTTTGTTTCATTTTTGTGTTTTATAAATAAGTATGATCTCAATTTTTTTCGCCATTATTATGTAATCTATTTTTTCAATGTAAATTGATAAAAATCTGATTGGTAACCTTATTCTTTCATTATTCGATAAAAAAAACTAGGAAGTTCTCTGTTCGACTGTATTTTTTGTATTTCAGAACTTTCGGATGGATGAATCAATTTTGATGATTTTTTTTATTTGAAAGCCTTTCGGTTGGTCCCATTTAAATTTTGTTCAGTTCGTTTAGAAGGCGTTCTACTTTTTTGTTAAAAATATATTCATTAAATTCCTCAATTAGAAAAGTTTTTTTCGTCTATACGACGAGAGTTGTCCAGAAGTTATATCTTTATGAAGTAAAATTTTTTAAGTAATCAGTTTCAACCCGGGCAAAGTGGGGACGAGAGTCTAGTAATCTATATACATACTCATTTTATAACTGAGTGAAAATGACGATTGAAATATAAATTATACTGTGCTCTATTGGGTACCAATATCAATAAAACTCTCTAAATATTGTTTAATTAAGGGTCTCAAAGCGCGCGGTAACGTCGAGGACTGGCTGGGCAAAGTGGAGGAGGCAATGTTCGCTTCAGTGAAGCGCTGCATGAAGTTCGCGTTGAAGGATTACCAAGTTCGCCCGAGAGTCGAATGGGTGGCCTTACATCCTAATCAGGTAATGTGTTTTGCAGCTTTTGAAAAAAATGTTTTTGTCAGGTTTTGTAAGGCATATTTTACATGGATGCAAGTTTGATTGTCTTTCGTTGGTTAAAGTAAATAAAAAAGAGCGTGTGTGCCGAGCATAATACCTGCGTGGTGGTAGTGAAACTTCTTTGGCAAGGTTTAAAGATACCAAAATCACCGCCTTACTCCATGACGTGACGGTATTGTCATGTCGCGATCTGGAATTTTTACTCTCAACGCGCCTAAAGAAGTGTCACTTCAAAAATAATGATTGGTTTAACTCTCTGTATCAACAAAAATCTGTAGAATGTAAAATGACTAAAAAGCATTGAACCACCTGTTGCTTTTGTTTTGTATTCCGGGCAACACAGGTACAGCCACGGCGAGTAGCTGGTATTTGATTAATAAATTAGCATTTCAAATATGTATTACTATTACACTGAACCGTTTTATCGTCATTTTACTGGACAATATCGTGACAATATAGCGTAACTTCTCCATAATTCAAAACGCAGTGTTTCGTCAATACACACTTGTTGAATTTGTTTTTACTAGATATTCAGTTGTGAAAAGCTATTACCGAGAATTTTTATTTCTGTGATTCTATATTTCTTCCCTCTCAATATTGATGCAATATAAATCGTAGTAAAGCAATATTCGAAGTATTGGATTAAAATTGCACTTCACATTTTTTCTTGTTTGGATAGAGCGCGCAATAAACGTTATTACAAGTTTTTCTTGGAAGTAAAAAATAGAAAAATGTAAACTTCCGTGCTTCATCTCCAGGCCTGAAGGGCTTGATGAGTCTATGAATAAAATTAATAAACAACTTGTAACAATATTAGCATTTTATGTTCCTGGTTGTGACCTAATTAAAATTTCTGCATATTCGAATTTTCAGGAATAATTGATATCTGGACGAGTACAAACCTTTCTCATTTTTATTTCGGGACATACCTATTTACTTATCTCCTCTTACCCAGAATATATAAATTAGAGCTAGTAATTTTTGTGTGATTAAAGTTTATACCAAAATTTTAATTACCCAAAACTAACCTCTAAAGCTCTAATTTCCAAACCGCTTCAGTATGTTATGACAAACATACAAACAAAAAGAATGTTCCAGGTGGTTCTGACTGTATCACAAACGATGTGGGCTCGGGGCGTTCACGAGATCTTTGATCTGGAAGTGCCGCTGCGTATCGATACAGCACTGCTTGATTATGAGAGGTATTTGAAATTGAATGCATTACTTTTTAACCGACTGCAAAAAAGGAGGCGGTTCTCCATTCAGCAGGTAAATTTTTGTATAGGAAGTAAAATGTGACGGTAATTTGTGATAGGGAATTCGGTCTAATTCATAATCATAATCATAATCATTTATTCACCATAAATACAAAATTAAATACATAGCAATAATTATCTTAATTAATTAAACATAAAAATACAAGGATATTTGACTTTTGGTAGTAGCCAAATGGTTAAAAACAAATCTCTTGACATTG
>CAJQZN010017285.1:0-11949 GCA_907164685.1 Colias eurytheme | reverse complement strand
ACTAGATAGTAGTACGTTATAAATTTTACAGATGGCAATAGTACTATCACCGTTTCCATGTAGACCATTTCATTATAAATTTTACAGATTGCGATACTGAAATCAAAGAGTTAGTTATCTATATTTAGCTAATTACCAATAATTGATGATCTATAAAAGAAAAGTTGTTAGGTATGTTACGATTGTTGGGTTGATACCTGTTGAGTGTTGATACCAATTCAAACATATTATAATATTTTATACTAACTTTAGGTATTTCACTAAAAAGTGACATCTAAGAACGAGAAAGTACTAAGTACATAACATAGGAACATAATATCTCTAACTGATACTTTATTATAACAAACACTACAAAATTTGGTAATAGATATATAATAATCTTTGAACAATTTCATACATTTATGGGTCCAATTTTAAATAATCATCTTCCTACCTATTGAAAATATTTGTTTCTTAATGATTTAATTATATCATGCTTTTTCTTTTAATGGTAATATCGGGGACTGTATTATATAATGGCAATTAGCAATCAGTATCATAGCTACCTATGCTATATTATGTAGGTATGATAGGTACCTATACTGACTGAACCGTTACCGCCTGGAGGTATCATCCTGAAATACATATCGAATACTCAAGTCTACCGTCCCTTGAGGCTAGAAATAAATTAAACTACTAGCCAACGCAATCAAAAAAATACAGACGTTTTAGCTGAAAATTTTCGGCACTAAACCTAACTATTTTTATCTCCATTTTGCAAAAAAATATATATTACCAGACTATGTACTTTTGACCTATGTACTTTTCTAAAAAACCTTTTATTTCATTTAGTTAAAACTGCAATTAAACTTTGGAACCAAAAGGTTGTATCATAATCTTTCTACTGTTATTTTCTTATTAAAATACTATATACTCAACGAACCTTGAAGGCACAGCGTATCATTTACTAATAAAAATAAATATATGTTCATCAACTTGCCCATTCTTTAATAACATTGTTGAACAATAGGCAGTAAATTGAGGCAATAATCATTTAGACTCGTGAAGGCAACGCACTATTCTCAATTCTGCACTACCTTTTACCGCAACAACATTTAGTTCATGACAATCGGTTAGTTACGATAATGACGTCGATACAACTGCACAGTTAAAATGTTATTCACGTTATTATTTACAAACATTATGCTAACCGGCGCCGAAAGGAACGTCGATAATAAGCCGTATCTTGTGTTGCCAGTACCTCTCCAATTGCCCTTCCGTAACGAGCGCTCCGAGCAATGCTGGCTCCGGATAGAGGACGTAGAGCTCATAGAAACAGTGGCCATCTACTGCTATATAGCACAATCCTTTCTAAGGAACCATATACATGACTATAACACTAGGAAAATGAGTGAAGACGATGTCGATGTCAGTTTATGGAGCGAAGAACCAAGGCCGCAAGAAGATATTGCCCCGAAAGTGAACAATCAAAAGGAAAGCGTGATAGATTGGAAAATAACCACTGTTTTGGATCCCATTACGCGTATGCGGTTGTATGTTAGTCGAGACGCGTATTGTAGGATTATAATGTACAGTAGAGAAGCAGAGACGAATTATAAAGTGGATTGTGACAAAATACTTTACTTCATCAATAGCCGTATGACGAATAGTGCAGCGTTACGTAACGTTACAAAATTGCCTGTAATCATGTTAATTGCTATCATGTTCCTTGTTTAATAGAAAAATTGTCATTGTAAGTATTATTTATTTATTAACAAAAATGAGAATCTATAAGTTTATTTTGTAAGTTTGCGCAATAAACCAATTTCATACATGAATGATTCTGTTATTTGACTTCCTCAAACTACTTTTAGTAAACAATTGTGAAGGTCTTTTATTGATAAAAACTGGTTCGAGAAGACAGGATTATTCGAAATTAAAGCTTCATAAATATGAAATTTTTACATTTTTTTAAATCAATTTAACATAAAAAACTGTTAACTGAGTAATTAACAGCTATTTTACGGCATATTTATCATTTGCTGTACACAATAAAACTGTGATAAAACCATGGATCATGTTTTATTCGTCATAAGTAAGTAGGTAAGTACTAAAAATTACAATGGAATATTATCTACATTGTCTAAAAAAACAATACAGCTGTAAATGAAAATTACTGGTCCATGTCTAATTCCCCTTTTGACAACATACCTACCTACATTGTATTTTTCTTTGCCTTCATTCACATACGAAAAAATTACATGTATATCACACTTCATCAAAGATGATATTAAAAATAAGAATCAAGGAATATGTACCAAAGTAGGAAATACCTACCTATAACTCAGAAACGGGTACCTATCTAAACTGTAAACTGTAAATTGTATAAACAAACCCTCTTTCAAAATCATCATTATCAATCAATAGGTAAATTAAACTAGTGATTATTTATTTCATTTTGTTTATAGTAGTTAATTTGTAAATCAAGCATAACTACATAATGCAGAAGAATTTGTTTGTTTGAACGCGCTAATCTCAGGAATTACTGGTTTAAAAAATTATTTCGGTGTTAGCCCATTTATCGAGGAAGGTTTATCATCACGCTATGACCAACAGGAGCGGGCACCGCGGGGCACAGCTAGTCTATGATAATGACGATTACATCTGCAAATAATAAGTATAACAATGTTGAATAGTTTAAGGGGGGAGCAAGTATCTCGCCTCGCGGCGGTGCTGAAAAAAAAAACTCCGGCTGAGTGGCCAGACGGCCGGAGTCTAGGGCGTCTGAGTGAGGAACCTACGGACTATCCGAGCGTTATTAAGTTGAATAGTTTAAAATACTTGTACTATTTATTTTGTGTTTAATGACACAGAAGTGTTAATTGACTTTATCGCTGTATTAATAGCTATGAGATATCTACCGAGTAAGCTAGCTTTGAAAAACCATGATGTACAAAGAACCGACTGATACCAGTTAAATTATTTCAATTACCTTTATATTTATGAGTCATGCATAATGGCTGCTTCATTCATTATATAAGATACATAATGTACCTATTGTTATTTTTTCCTGAAATAATGCCTTGTTTGTAAATCAAGCATAAATTATAATTATCCTTGTAGAGATCTAAGATTTTTTTATAGTACCAGTGATTTAGATTATTTTATAGGTAGTATTACTTAATACATCTGATAAATATGTTTATCGCAATATAAATTAAAATTAAATATCCAGTGCTCTACCTTTTTCGTGTAATACATGTTTATGTGTAAGTAAAACAAAAACATGCGATTATCTTTACTACGCAGCGCAGGATTTCACGGATAATCCTTAATTTCATTTAGAATTAAAATGGTATCAGATCGTCCTGCAAAGAAGCCTGAATCCACACGATATATTACGCTGTATTTGCTTCACGTATTTCATTCTGGCCAATCTGTTGTCTGTAGGCGATTTGTTACGGTTAAACTTGTACAACACAGTCGTATTAGAAGAGTCAAATTCTAACGTAAACTTATTTATAGTATTTGTGAAAATCAAAAAAACACTAAAGCTTTTTATCAGTTTTTAAATTATTGACATAGTTACGCATCTCAGGAACTACTGGACCGATATTTAAAATAATTTTATTACTTATTGGATTTATATATGATTCCAGATTAGGTAGACCGTAGATACTATACATCTGATCACTCAAAGATAACAAACATGGACGTATAAAAAAAGACGGACGGTATATCGCCTAAACATTGAGTGAAGCCTAGTAATGGCGGCGAAACATCCATGTGTGTGTGCCATGTTGCCATGGCAACAGCTGTCCTGATGACAATGGCGGCTGTATTTTTTTCTATAAATTTTGCCGTAATAATTTTGTCATTAAAACATAAAAGAAATAACTTGCTTCCCTGTGGAATGTAATCCCTTGTGATTTGTTATTTAAAATTGTACTGTTGCGACACCATTTAACCACGCAAGACGGCTTTTAAATATTTTTTGTGAAACAGTGACGCAGTTAATCAGTCGGTAGTTCACGACGTAATGGCGGCCGACTAGCTTACTATGGTGAGAGTGTGTGCGTGTTTATTGTCTTTACACGATCGCTAGCTTACTATGGTGGCTTCACGTTGTTTGTTCGTAATACGGCGTCCGTCTTATTTTATACGTCCATGATAACATATAAATATTTAGGTAAAAGGTATGTACCTACGGGCGAAGCAGGAGCGGACCGCTAGTAAAATATAAATTATAGCCTATGACTCTAGTCTATGGCTTTGCCTGTGATACTCGCAATTTAGTATCATTCTTTTAAATTTTCTGTCAAAGAGTTAAGTTATTCACAGTTAATCTACCAGTGGTACAACTTTAAATTTTTTTGAATTAATAAGAGAAATCACACAGATTTATTACAAATACTTAATACTTAAACTTAACTGGCATGATTAATATTATGAATAAATAATAAATTCCATTGAATTTGTGTTTTTAATAAGATACATACTTAATAGATAAAAGGCTTAGAATAATATATTTAAAAAAATGGAAATTTTTATACGCGAACGTTAATAACATTTAATTTATTCTTTAGGTACGCGTAGTCTTATAATATAGCTATAAGTAAGTACATACTTCATTTTTTCTATTAGTCGCAGAAGTTTTAAATGATAATATATTATTTACCTACATCACAGTAAACATACAGCAGAATCAACATTCCACATATTGGTGTTAATCGAGGGATATGGGAATAATTATAATTATTAAACAAATGTAAATTAGTTAAATATGTAGCAAAAATAATGACACTAACCCCGATGTTCGTTATAAATACAGAACCGTTCAACTTTAACCGTAACACATCGACACCCACGTAAACAAATTCGCCAATTATATAACATTGTTGTTATGAATAATTTGAATTTGAATATTTTCACCAAACTCTAATAAATTATTCACATAATCCTTTTTGCATATTTTTGTAGAGCTCAAAGTACCACAGCTCTACTTTTGCAATATCAAGTGAACAAATATTGGTTTCTACAAGGTTTCTACTGATAGGCATAACTATAGATAGGTAATAGGTATACCAAAGCTCTTCAGTACATGTCTACATATATTATATAGACGAATGAATAAAGACCCTTTAAAATATAAAACCACTTGAAACATAATGTGAGCCTCGTTACAAAAGGGCTCAGTTAAAGTCCTCTTGATATTCAGAATATTGACCAACTAAGTTTAATTAATTCCTACATATTATTTTACAATGAGAAATATTGCGTTATTGGCAAACTGAGTGCGATTATACTGACTCCTTAGAATAGATATCCCGTGAACTGAATAAGAGTAGTAAAGAGATTTCCAGTGATGAAATTAACAAAAAATCCAAAGGGCCTCAGCTAAATTCTATTTATATATCTATCTTATTTTATACAAACAAGTCGCTTCTCGCTTCACAAACGATAAATTTCAAATTGTATATAATTACCGTATGATGATGAGCAAAAACACTGATTCAGCACTTCCGCAACAAATAGTATAATTTATTGTAATTAATATATTACTATGTACATGTATTACGATATGTATTGTATGTATTTATTTTACTTATGGTATGTATATATAATTATAGGTATATACGTATGTATATATTATAAGATATCTATTATTATATCTATGTATTATTTATAGTATATTTATTAGTATTTTTTTTCTATTAGTTTTATATTACATAATTATTGCGTATACTTTTTACCCACCTCCTTTTTTCTATTATGTTATCCCATCTTCAGTTGGTTGCCTGGAAGAAATCACTTATAAGTGATAAGGCCGCCATCTGTGCTGTGTCTTCTTTTAGTATAAGTTTTCTTTTTGTAATTTCTTTTGTTGGCAGTACAATAAAGTATTTAAATAAATAAATAAATAAATACTATGTATCGAAATCTACAAAGAAGCATTTACATAAACGAGTCTTATAAGTAATTACTATATTGGTCCCCATATGGTCCCCAAACACTCGTTAAAACGTCATTGTCGGGGAAATAATTAAATGCCCTCGATTGGTTCTCACCGCTCGTGCTGTCAGCTGACACTGTGAAATGCATTTTATTAAAAGGTATTGTTAATTTAAATTAAGGTTATATTATATGATATATCGTAATGAAATCTTCACGCTCTAATACGCATAAACGCTTCGACTTTCTATTCGTGACAATGGGCCTTCAAGAAAGGGAAAACCTTTATCAAATATTAGCTCATTTCAGGATAAATTTGAGCCAAATATTATCTATATTAATATTTTGGTTGGTGCCTTCGGCAGCAGCTGGTTGTCAATTATACAGATGTACATTCAAAGCTGAAAGGGAGCGAAAGACATAATGACTATTAAAACCGGTCATGTTTGTAGCTAATCTTCATTCAAAAATATTATTATCTTAATTATGATGCAATGGTAAATTGTGCCTTATATTACCTACTGCATTGGTAAGAGATTCCCTCACGTATAGGCTACTTGGTAAAATACCAATTACAATACATTTCACCTCCAAGAATCTGCACCCAGTGGAATCGGACACGTGGACGTGAGTCGATTACTTTATAAATTATAGGTAAGTAAAAACAGTAACGAGTAGTAAGTGTTATTAATATCTAGTAACAGTTATTAAATAAAAGCGATATAATGAAACAAAGACTTTTTTTATTTCTTTATACAAATAGGATTCAGTTTAAATAAAACAATTTCTCCAGGTTTATCAACGTCCTACGATATAGAACTTGACACGTCGTTGTTGTATAGTAAATTATTTTTAATTTGTGATAACTTATCAATTTCGATGTTTATGGGAAGGCTTACTTCGTTTAGAAGCCGACTATCCAAATAAGTAAATAGCATACCAAAAAGATAAAAAGATAAAAAATAATTAGTTAGATTTTCTTCTTTCTCGTACAAATAATCTCTAAAAACCCCTACCTATTTACTTGAAAGGACTCCGTGTATACTCCAATAAAAAATACTAAGAAATCCCGCATTTATTTTATCTCAAATAGAAAATGGCGAATAGGCTAGCAGTTAATTTAGTAAGGGCTGATTTTTCAATCCTTGGTTAAAACTTATTCATCGAATAACGTATTAAACTACTATTTCAAAAATGTATTCTAATTGTCCGTATATGACAGTTTACAGGTGACATTTTAAAATGTTCGTGTAATACTTTATTGGACGGATAAATTTTAACCAAAGATTGAAAAATCGACCCTTAATCAGAGGAATATTACATTTTCCAGTCCTTCACTATTATTATAGAACAAAAATTGTTTGTTTCTCTTTTTGTTTCAAAGCTTCACCAAAAACTACAGGCAACCGATTTTATTTGGAAAATTCTTTCACCACTAGAAAGCTACATTATTCCTCCGTGACATTGGCTGCACTGTGAGCTACACACAGGAGCTACATTTTTATGTTTATTTTTATACCGAGAAAAACCGTCATGTGGGGATCGAACCCGCGACCTTCGCGTTATTAGCACGACGCTCTAACCAACTGAGCTAATGGGCCGTTGTAAAAAAACGCTAAAAACTCACATATTTCACATAAAAATTATACATTTTATAGATAAATAAATATTCTTTGATAAATTAAAGCCCAGTAATTAAATTTGGTTCATACAAGATATAGATTACAAACACATAAAATGCGGTATTTAATGGCTGAAAAAAAAGTCTACATTAGGCACGTGTATATTTTATTCCTTTTCTCCTTTATTCAGATTTCAGGGTGTATACCCAGATAATTGTGTTGAATCTGAATGAGCGGTGACTCTATAATTTTTTATTTATGAGTTATGTACCTACTACTAAAATTATCTATGGTACTACTATGTAGCTTTTTCTTATTAACTATTAATAAGGCAAGTCTATCGTAATCGGCTGCCATAAATACCTAGCTTAGGTATATAGTTATTCAAACCATCACGTTATTTTCAGAGCTTTAAAATATAAAACTAGAGCAATCAAATTTTTAGTCCATAGAAGGTATTATTTTACCTTTTGACAATAAATTCTAAATATTGGATCATACATGTTACTGACAAAGAAACCATAAATAACTTAAATAGAGCATTGTAATTTCTTACTCAACGACCATTTGATCCTTACTAAAATATGTCCGTAGACTCCCTTATAACACCCACCCTTTTGTGGACATACACTTTTATTAGCGTCAAGGAAAATTAGTCACAATCTTCTCTCCCAGTTACTTGGTTTTATACGGCTTTTTTCGCGCATTGTGTTACGTAATAAAATCTCGTGACCGTGAAACGACACAAGGTCAAAAGGATTCGCAATTCGCATATAAATTAAAGAAGGGAATGTTCCAAGAAACCGGAAGAAAATGTCGCAAACCCACTTTACTGCTGTTTTTCCCACCCTCATTTCAAATCGACAATGAATGTTTTTACGTCTACACAGAAGAATCTTAAATTGCCAGTTATTTTGGAAAGTAAACAATACAAATACTTTGAATGCATTATGCGTAATGTTATATGTATTTAAGTTTAATTACGATGTTACCTACTTCATTATAATTTTATCATATTCCAAAAGAACCATCAATTTTGCACGAGCATCGTCACAGTTGAGCCGATAAAGATAAAATGTTGTCAAAGTATTCCACTTATTTAAACACCGAAAAGCGTGTTTTGAACCAATTCCAAATTCAAAGCAATATTTTCACGCCAATTAGAATTGTAGTTTTATCCGAGCTGAATTACTGCAATTGCTTGTGTATTTTGTTGAAACCAATTGGATTTCAAGCCTATGATAACGTCGTAGCTGTCCACTGAATGGTATTGAGTGTCGTCCTCAAGCAAAGATAACGATATTAGCCGCACCATTTCTCAAGGGACTTTATGATAGCCACAGAAGTTATTTATGGTTTTCAGTTATTTTTCGGTGCGTAACGAGCATGATATATATGCTCGTTTTATGCACCAATGTATGGTATTTAGATATAGAAATTACATATTATTTACCAGCTGTCATATTAGCACAGAATACATAATAGTAGCTAACGCTAATATTAGGAAAAAAATAGGTAGGTACACCATTGAGATATACATATATGGAGACGCCACCGCCTACATCACTTATGTTCCGCTCAACATATTTTTAATGGTTTTTAATGGTTTTAAAGTGAAACGCATCAAATATGCCTTCGTGTGTGTTACGATATTGCACAAATAATACAAATAATACGGAAATGTGCAAAGAAATAACTTTCATCGGTAACAACCTAACTAGATAATAATTTTTAAAACTTAGTTAGAGCAAAAAAATGGCGCACAGATTTTGTTCGTGGTGTCTCCTCCATACGTATAGTAGTAATATTATCTCAATGAGGTACACATAATATTACCTATGTAAAAGTTGTGCGTAATATATTGACAGCATAGATATCTGAAGACTTAAAATGCATTTTGCATATAAAAACAATGAGTTTAATTTTAAAAATTTCCTTTACAACTATTTTTAGTATTAAGCAATAAGGAAGCGAAATTGCAAAATGTATTTTTTAATCCATCATCAGAACACGTTGTAAATATACCAGTGGTTCGGTAAATTTAAATTATTTGCAGCATAGTTATTATTTATCGCCCTTGGCACTCAATTCTGAATTTCTCAGGATATAAAAATGTCACAAAATAATTTACAATTCACAGACATCCCATAAATGCCTGGAAATAATATATTCACTTGGATAAAACACATAATATATCTAAGCATTATTTATTTGGTTTAAAATAGTAATTAATTAATGTATGCGTTCGATTCGATCGATTAAAGCATGTATGAACTGTTTTTATAATTTTGCACAATATCTTCAATATAATAAATCATCATAATTAGGACTTACAATAGAGAACGCTATATAGTTGATCAATATTTATTGATATTTATTGACGATTTTCAATGTTATATATTTATCGAATCCGGCGACATGACGTGTGCAAAATGAAATTTGGGGCAGTAGAACAACGCAAGACTTTTATACATTTTGCGTCAGTTGAATGTCTCAAGATAAAACTTTTACGTATGTGCTATGTGCTATACTAATATAAGGCATATGAGAAGCAAGTTCCGAACTTCGAAACAGCAGATGGTAGCCGAATACAATAACTGTTTTTAGTAGGTTCTTACTCTTATGCTATATAATAGATGAAAATCACAGGCCTAGCTGATAGCTCCACCCTACTTCTGATTTTCGTAATTCTGCGACATTTTAAACTTCAAAAGGTACAGTTTACAGTTAAACACAATAAGATCAGATTGAGATAGAAGATTAATTGTTAGTAGATTTATTCGTTAGTTATTGTTCTATTTTTGCTACCTAGTTTGCTTTATTGTTTAATTTCAGTTCAAAAGGTAGCTACACAATAACGCCGACAATATACAAGAGTATAGGTGATGGACATTGTTATGACACAAGGAACAGAAATAAAATGGAATGCCTGTTTTCTAGCTTACTAAAGTAAAAAATTCACTCATAGGTCTTGGTCACAGTAGTAGTAGGTTAGTGTGTGGTTATATATAGATGCTAAAATTAAAGCCACTGTAGAGTCAATGGTGCTCACTAAGTATAGTAATTAATAACACTTATTTCATTTAAACATCTTTTAACATAGGCCTTTAAACCTTAGAATATTGTAATATTATCCTTAAACAGTTACATACAATTCTGTTTCTGAATATATAGCAAACGTCAAACTCAGCTTAGGAAAGTGCTTTTTCATGTATTGTTATTACGACTTTAAGCAATGAGTCAACAAACCTTTGCTGTAACGAAAAACACTAGACGCTCGTAAAATGTAATATTCATAAGAAGCTGAAAAGTTCACTGAAGAAGTTAGATGAAACACGTTCATAATAAAGTTACAAACAATACCAAATAATAAATTCAAAAGTATATTTTTATTTTTTAGCTGTGCCGCATGGTTTCACCCTCGGACAAACCCATAGGCAAAAGTATAATTCTATAGCTTATGTGTTGTTCTGGTATACATAAGGTATGTCACTGCCAAATTATAAAAAACTGTATTATAAAAATTCATTGAGTGGTTTTCCCTAGAAAGAGGAACAAAAAACATCCAAGCATCTTCACAAACTTTCACCTATATAATGTTAGATATTGCATCTAAGTATAGGTACCCAACCAGCAAAGATGTCCTATAACAATAACTTACATCACTAAAAAGCTTTTTAAATGACGTATAACAGTGTCGCGGTGACAAGCTTGTTGTATAATAGCGTTTAATGAGATGATTTTGCTCTATAATCATACACAGCAAATTTGTCCCATAACAAGGTGATGTAAACGTTTATATCACTATTTTATACGGCGTTTACAGAGCAGCTCTTATCCAGATTTTGGTACAGCAATAACAGGACGATATTATCACATAACAGCGCTGGTGGTCTCTTTTTTACAGCATATTAGTGCAATAAACGATTCTAGGGTAACCTTTATAGTCCCATGCCTATAGAGGAGTAAAAAAATCTACAATAGGACAATTTAGTGTTGTAATGGTTTTCCTTATTACTATTATAGCACTGTGAATCTTCATGGTTGCTGAAACTCCATAATAGAGCAATTAGGTGATATATCCGAGTTTTATATCACTTCTTTGTAACCTAATTGAATTATATTAGTGTTTTTCTGCCCATCATAATGCAGTGGTTTAATAGCTGAGTGGTCAGAGTTATAGGACTGATTTACTGTATAAAAGAGTTAATAACTCTGTTATGTAACAAAAACGGCGTATTAATGTAGTAAAATGCGACACCTACGAGAGATATACGGCCTATAAGAGAGTTTCTTTCACTTTAAAACAACAAAAACCTGCCATATTGTCAGCACCGTCTCGTAAATAATTGAAGGGTTCTATTTAATAATCATGGATTGAATGAATTAAAAAAAA
>CAJQZN010017283.1:0-19102 GCA_907164685.1 Colias eurytheme | reverse complement strand
TAAATAATTTATTCACCTCCAAATACGGCTAAATATTCTAAGCCCAAATTAATCCCTTCCAATATCATTTTTGAATAATTCATAAAGACGAGGGTTTAATTCTTAGACACTTGTGCTTAAAAGCCAAGTCTCGGGAACTTAAAGGGAGCTGGGTTAAAGGTAAACACATTATAGTCTTAACAATTTATTGGGAACATTCTGGAATATAATTGTCATATACATAATTAAGATTTTCAGTCTGAGTATTTATTGCACCAATTTTAATACTAGGGATTCGCTGCCTTCGATAGTGATATTTTGGGCTTCGAAAAGATCTCTGAAAATAAAAATAAAAACATTAAAAATATATTCATTAATCTCTATTAATCGGTATATTAGTTGAATATACTTAGGTAAAAGTATTTCTTAAAAAAAATTAACTGAATTTTCCTTTCAAATTATTAAAGCAAACTTTATTTCAAACATTATATTGTCAAGCTACTATCTTCCTACTATCGTATTATTTTTATCATCGTCATTTCTTATCTTCCATTTTAAAAAGTTTCATCCCAAACTTTATCATATTACATAATTAAATATTAAGATAAGCAGATAGTAATTTCCTTGCCAACGTGTGATACCTTTTCTTTAAAAGTGTTGAAAAGTTTATTATTGCACCAAAAATTCTTATAACGTTTGTGCATAGGGTGATATCATATAACTCAATACCGTAATCAGATAACTATTATAAAAGAAAATAAGGAATATAATCTAGTAAATTATACTTTTTCATGAAAATGAACGGTAAAATAGTTTTAAATGAGCTTACCCCGTATTCTTTGATGACTGGATGTTACTAATTACGACCTCAAGATGACCTTCTACGTTTTCAAAATATGTGAAGTCAATAATATGAGGATCTTCCCTGAAGTTAACTACGATGATGTAGACCTCTCCGTGGTACCACCTGTAATTAATTTTAGATGTAAGAAATATTATAAGGCTTTGTTTAAAAATATTAGTTATTTTTACTTTATAAAGTTTTTCATCAAACTCAAACATTTATTAATTATTCAATTAGACTTCTTCGAGTTGGACTTTTGAATCGTCATTTCATATTTTTAACATTTACCTAACTCAATAATGTTTAACAGTTTACCAAACAATAAATCTTTAAGATCATTTAAAGAAACAAAAGTTTTATTTTATTAACTAAGAACCTACGTCTAAAAAAAAGTATAAACGAGAAAACTGTTGCAAGAAAAATTAACGTAGATTACGAATTAATTAATTAGCATGTCTTTTCAAAGAATTCCAAGCCTTCCAAACTCTTGGTACCTAATCGTTGTATAATTTAGGGCCGATTTTTCAATGCTTGGATAAAACTTATTCGTCGAATAATGTATAAAACTACCATTTTAAATCGTATTCTAATTGCCCGTATTTGACAGTTTACGTGACATTTTAACATTATCGTGTAATACTTTATTGGACGGATAAGTTTTATCCAAGCATTGAAAAATCGGCCCTAAATGATTCCACAAATTTAATGAATAAATAATTGAATTTCAGTTCCAAACTTTAAAAATATCTTATTCTTCAGATACTTTGCCCACATGCGAGTCTTACACCCAGAATAAAACTTAAAATTATTTCCACAAAGCCTAACTAGAAAACAATATTGAGGATATATTATTGAACAATGTGTGAGGTAATAAACCTCCAATTAAATTTATTCCACCTAATGACCTATCTAATCATGACCCTCGTTACACCGGAGTCTAAACGACAATTTCACATAAATATGTCCCACTAAATAAGACCCTTGTCTGATGAGATAACTGCAAAATGGTATATAAATTTGTTCTAACTCGAGGGCACATTATGTGTTGCAAGGAATTGTGGATAGCGTTTAAGAATTGATAGTAAATATAGGCCCTCTTCACAATGAGCAGTGTTGGGCGAGTAGAGGCAATCGCGATCGTGTAGACTGTAGAGTCTAAAGGTGTATGATCAGCCGTCATTGTAGATGTTTATTCATAATCGACGTTATGGCGGCAAACATCGACGATCCTTGCCGCCAAACATGGGCCAACGTTGCCCATTGTAAAGAGGGCCCATCATAGATAATGTTTAAGGACGAGTGCTTTGACTGTTAATGATAATGCTGAAGATTTCAAAACTACGCTTTTCAAATGTGCTCTGTAGAGATTATTTCTTGTGATAATATTTTGAAGTGTGTGCAATTTTGATGCATTGGAAAATTTTTGATCATGATAACAGAAACCTTGGTCTTGGGTTTACAAATAAATTGCCAAAAGTCCTCATCGATCCCATGTCGGCTTCGACACTTATTTGGGTTATACTTATACGCTTAATTATAAATAACAACATAATATTTTATGACATAGATTATCAGACATGTAACTCAGTAACCAAACTGTAGCAATCCTTCTAATATAATTAAGCATTCGCAATTGGTCTGTTTATTTTGTCTGATATGTTACAAGCGCAAATTGAGTAATCCAGCGTTTCATACAAATGTCAAGCACTTAGCTGTTGCTGACATGTCATTATAATCTGACATTTGAAGTGTTCACAATATCGTGTTATGACGGATTAAGTTGTTTTGATAAGATCGCGTGTATATTTGAACGCCGACGGTTATTTAAATCGATAGGTGGTCTTAATTTGACTGATTTACATATAAAAATAGTTTGGCACAATTAATCATGTTTGGTGTTCATGCCACTGATTTAAATTTAGTGTCATTAAAAAGAAGTTAACTTGCACAATTATCGTGGTAGAAAAATTTAAAGTAAATTGTTTTCCCAGAATGCAAACATCACAAACTTAATTGCTTGAAAACACATCAATTCTAAAAGCGTTATTAAATGTAGATGATAAATCTATGCATTTGGTTCGACAAAATATCGAACACCAGTTGTTTCCAAGCACTTTTATGCAACGATTAATCTTTTAAATGTATCTCACCTTCGGAAAGCAAATACATCAGAGTTAAATGCCACGGATTCATATCTGCCGTATCTGAATGTAGGTTCCGTTCGCAATTGTGCTAGAGCTTTATAAATATTGAGGTGAGATCTCTCAGACATTCTTTGTACTTCAACGTTGAGCTCTTCGTATCCGTCTGCAACTGGGAGCCAGGTTTTGTCACCGGTGGAAAATCCTGGAATTATTTACTGAATGGTTACGTATTCTATTACAACCAGATATTTTGTATTACTCTGGAGAAAGAATACAGTAGTTTTTTTACACGTACCTGCATTTTTATGAGCGCTCCATTGGAAAGGTGTACGCTCAGGATCTCTTGACGATTGCCAGTAATTAATAGGATCATCAGTATTACAGCCACTTGGGTCAACTGTGTCTTCCCAGCTAATGTATCCATTTACCATACCGATCTCCTCACCCTGTTATGGCAAAATATTGTATTAATAACTCATAAGTATTATTTTACAGTATATATTATGTATTATTATCAACTTAGTACATAATTTGATACTAACCATGTAGGTAACAGCTATGCCGGGCAACAGAAGTACGATCATATTGATTCCATCAACTAATTTTGGACTGAATCTCGATGCTACTCTGTCATTGTCATGGTTACCTGCCTTTAAGATAATATTGTATGTAATTTATTAGCACATTTTAAATCACTATTATTTAAAGAATTTAATTAAACTTACCACCCAGTTTGCGAGCTTATCAATTGGCTTAAATGTAAGGAATTTATCAAGAGCATATTTAATTTCAGCAGCCGTTGAGTCTCCATTTACATCAGAAATTAGTACAAAATTGAAAGGCATTTGAGCACCTTCTCGGTCTTCAGTACCAAAATATCTCATTGTTTCTTGTGGACCTGAATAAGCTTCAGTCATCATAACTCTCGTAAGACCATCTTTCTCTTTCATTTCCTCGAAAACTTCTCTCCACTGGTACACCATATCAAAAGTTTCATCCTGATCTTTAGTGTAAATATGGGTTAAATAATCGTAGTGTTCTGGATCGTCGAGACGTTGTCCAGATATTGGTTCATCGGGGTATTTACCACCGTATAGTTTTTTATCTACTTCAAACAAATGGGCAATAGCATCAACTCTGAAACCAGCTACGCCTTTCTCGAGCCAGAATCTAATTACATTTTTCATTTCTTCAACGACTTCAGGGTTGCGATAGTTAAGATCTGGTTGACCGATGACAAACTGATGTAGGTAGTATTTACCAACCTCCTCTCTGTATTCCCAAGCGCTTTTGCGGAAAACACTATTCTAAAAAACAAAAACGTCAATTTGTAATAAGTTATCAAATTTTGATATTCAAGTACCGCAGTAATTTTATAATTTACCCAATTGTTAGGTGGATGTAAAGTGCCATTTTCATCCTCTACTCCATCTTCCCAAACGAAGTAGTCAAAATACTTTTCATGTCCCCTTAAAGCTTCTTCAAACCACACACTCTCATTACTGCCATGATTTGGGACGAAGTCGAGAACAATTTTGATATCTAAAATAATTAAAATAATAATTTTAGTATCTCAACAAGTCAACAAAACCTACAAAAGTTATATACTGTTGCCAATAATGTTTGTAAAGTTCATACCTAACTCTTTTGCTTTTGCCATTAATTCCTCAAAATCTTCCATAGTACCATATTCGTCATGAACATCGTAGAAATCGGCTATATCGTATCCAAAATCATACATAGGTGACTTAAACATAGGCGATAGCCATGTCGCTCCCACACCTAATTCCTTGAGGTATTCAAGCTTTGATGTTATTCCTGGAATGTTTTGAAATATTATTATTAACATTCCTTTCATGCCATCTATAAATATGCGTTTCTACGGACTAGAAAACGTTCGTGTTGAGTTAATATCTCAACGGTAATTTTCCATAAAACATTAAAATAGTCTTAAAAATGTTCTTTCTCATTGATATTATAGTTTATAAATTATTGTTCGTAGTTATATGATAAACGAAATTTACCTTTTAAATCTCCGATTCCATCACCATCGCTGTCCATGAACGATCGTGGGTATATTTGGTAGAAGATGGTGGTTTCCCACCATTCAAGTTCACGTTCGTTCGACGCATTTGCTAGCAAACATAGCGCCGGCATTAGCAAGAGCGATTTGAACCTATAAGAAGCGTAAAATTAGTTTGCACGTAACAAACTAAAATTTAATCCAATACCAATTCTCGTAAAGAATGTACTTTCATTTTTTTATTAATTCTTAATAAACAATCAAATGAAATAAAATAGTTATTATTGATACAAAAATGTTGAACTTACCTCATTGTGATCATGAGCAAATGCTACATTTTTCTTACATTTTACTCTTTTTATATACAAGTTAAGATAAGAAAGGATTTCATGATAAGATAAAGCACTCGAAATACCGTTTTTAGAAAAACATTATCTCCAATAAAGTGAATTTTCTAAATATATTTTTATGTAACAAATTTATTTTACTAAAGATGATGGAGCGGTTTAAGACAAGATGATAAAAAAATAATTTTGTAACGGGATTGGAAAAGCGATTAGGCATTGTTTTTAGGATTTCGAAACAAAGGGTATAGAGTTAATTTAACAAGATTAATGGTTTGCTACGTAGGACGTTCTTTTAATTAAAAATCAGATGTCTTGAAAAAGCAAAATTTAATTTCGGTTTTCGTAAATATTTATTGTAATTTTAAGTAGCTCAAAATTTGTAACGGGTATTTCTTTCAACAGTGTATATTTTGCTGAAAGCAAACAACCTTCGTTTTTTGTCGAGGGTAAAAATGAAATTCTACGACACAGTCAATCTTTAATTTAATAAAGATATAAAATTTGGTGGTAAATATGTTTCTGAAAATATAAGAACACTGCTGTAATTTTTTGTACAAGATAATTATACATATGTACTATGATATGAAATTGTGAATATTACGTAGAGTCATAGACGTAGTAGATAAACCATTAAGCAAAAACTATTTTTTTTTTTTGGAAAATAACAAAGTCCAATAATAGAAGACTAAAATACTCTAGAAAATGAACAGATTGAGAGAACCTTCATATTTTCTAGTGTCCCATTTCACATTATTTTACGGCTAAAAATAAATATTGTTGTAGACTACAATCTCACACAAGCGTTGTTTGTATTAAAATGAATTGCATCCGATGATATAGTTCTATTGTGCTGTTTTATAGCTCTGAAAGAAAAGCTTGAACATTTGTTGTTCTTAAAATCACGTGCAATTTTAAGCTGAAACTATGGAACATTATAGTTTTATAAATCTTTGCTATAATATTCGAAAATATTGCTTGTACATTTTATTTTCTTATGAAAAATGATTACTGTGTTTAGTGAACACATCAAATATTACTTTAACTAAGATTTAGTAGAGATAAACCTAACCTTACCAAACTTTCAGTTAAGACGTATTCAAACTTATTAGTTTGTGAAAGAATAATAGTTTAATAAATGTAAAAGCCGAAACTGGGAAACAAATCTACTTGGTATATTTACTTTATGCTCTATAGTCGTATCAAAAGAGTGAAATGCTATTTATGTGACGAATTGTAATTTTCTACGACATATTTGCAAATTAAAATTTCGTTCCAGTTATTTTCGTAAATTAACATTTCACTGGAGTGATTGTGGATCGTTTCTTTATCTCATAATACTCTTATTTTTCATTATAATTAGAAGAGAGATATTTTTTTAAAGGAGGAAGTAAATTCACAGCCAATATAGTTAGAAAAACATAACAAGACTACATGCGAAAAATTATAACAATCTGACAATTAAACACATAAATACTACGTTCAAAAACATATTTATATCATAATACAGGTTTTAAGATGAGAGCTTCAAGTGCAGCTGATCGTCCAGATAATAATTAAAAGCAGGATGTAATAGCGCCCACGCTTGCAATCCCAGGTAGTCGTTTAACTCGAGATCTCATCTCAGACCCGCCGGCTAGCGAAGCTTAATTTAGTTAGATAGAATCTAGATATCCATTAATAATTTTTAATCTGTACCTACCGTGCTACAACTATTGGTCGGTCATTTCTGTTTGTAAACTGTATTCATTTTATTTCTATTTTTAGTGTTTAATACGAAAGTAAATATTTGGCATAAGGTGGTTGGTTCAGTTTTTTAGAGCTATTTTAAGAAAAGATAAAAGAACTTGGGTATAGGTTTTAAGGCATTTTAGTGTGTTTTTCACAGGCCGCTGCATCTGAATAGGACATGGGATTTTATACTCCTTATCATAGACTTTTTGGATTTGATTTATAGCATTTTAACGGAGTGAAAAAGAAAGGTTTAGTGCTCATTTTATATTCATTTCAAAGTTAATGTACGTATGCCTATATATTATTATTGCGAAAACAAAAACAGTAGAAACACAATATTATTATTTATTTCTTGCCATCTTCAAAACTACACCTATACATTGGCTAGTGATTTGTATTGCGTATAATACCCTGAAAACAATATTTAAGTTTCCTAGACATAAATAATTAATAATAGTAAAGAAAATATTCTTATAACAATGTAACAAGTTAGAAACAAAACAGCATTTTTCACACAAACCATTTGTTCCTGTAACTGCATTAAATTTCAATGATAAATCCATTCATATTATCCAGGAAAATAGCGAGCGGGGTATTTTTAAATCCCCCTCGTGCCGCCTTGCTTATCGTACCTTCTGAATGCAAATATATCTGCATTAACTATGGATTCATATTTTCCTCTAAACGGGGGCTTTCGCATATTGGATAAAAATTTATTGATATCGACCTAGAAACTCTCTGTACGTTTAATTCTTTATAACTGTCAGATATTGTAAGCCACGTATTTGTAGTGAGGAACTCTGAAATATTACCTATATTTTACAATCACTTAAAATAGGAGATGAACTAGAAGCAGTATAGGACATGTATAGGAAGGACACTATGATTGTATTTTTGAATCTTCTTGCATCGGATGTTATTTTATTATTAGATATTTATCGAATAAGACGGGATACGAAACAATAATTGCATTAAACTTAATGCAATAATACTAATAATGTACCTGATCAATTGGATTTCAAACCTTTGAATCTACCATATTTTACCATACCATGATAGAACTACAAAGGATAATATTTTGTAATTTCGTAATTCTTAATGTTATACAATCGATATTGCCTTCAATGACGATTTAAAAGCGCTTCTATAAAAAGTCTAGTTGAATGTTTGAGTAAGTTTATTATAATCGATGAACACTGAATAAATTGGTAAGACATATAAAAATTATTGATATAATATTGAATAGCTTTGCCATTTGAGCCCCTCGGTGTCTTCCCAAAATACATAATATCCTTCGAGGGTTTTTCCTTTACACCAATGTTACACTAATCATAGCTGTTCCCACGCTGTCTTCATTCATGTTCCTAATCGTTTCATATTTTGTTACAATATGTTTTATGAAAGCGATAAACGGAAATGCTTATTGGCTTTCAGGATTATTATTTTTATTTAAATACACGTGTATTTAAGAATATGATAAATATATTGAGTCGGTAGGTATATTCATGTTGATCTTTACTTGGCATTATCAAAGTTAGATCTGTAATAACTTCGCATTTCCCAACAAAAACATTATAATCATACAGTATCTTATTGTACAATAAGTTGGTTTAATATAATAAGTTTCTGATATATCTATTGTCTGCATTTAATAGCAGTGTAATAATTGTAAAGTGAAGACACAGACTCTATTAGGAGGACTATCTTAGGAGCACGAGGTCACTAATTTGTTAAGTTATTGGATAAAAATAAATGTTTATTTATGATCGTCAACTTCTCTCAAATCCATTCATCATACAAAATTATTGATAAGGATAAAACGTTCACATTAATCACTCATTCAATGGTAATGCGTTAATTCATACTGGTGTGATTAAAATTTAAATTCTAGCAATTAATTATCGGATAGTATTAATTAACGATATGGTACATTTACCTAGTCTGCAGGTAATTAATTAGTTATTTGAAAAATTTAAAGAACATTAACACGAACTTTTCATGATTCTAGAAATTATTTTGTATAAGGAACTAGCTTGGTATTTCAAATAAAATACGATTACTGTGATTATATGATTTATTTATTTTTCTGTGGGTTTACACCAGTTTGAGTACAATTCCTTCATAGCCGACAACAGGTAGGCTATCCACGTTGAAAACATCCCTGAAATAGAAAATTATGTAACTATAATTAGCAACAGTACAATAGAGGTAAAATTCTAAAAAAACATTATAATTATCTTATAGTTACAATCGTATTGATTAGTTAAAGAATCATTTCATAATTGAAATATTGGTCAGAGATTTTTCTGTTAATAGGATGATGCAATAGGCATATCTATATTAATATAATACGTATAGCGTCAAAGTAGCAAAGCATCCCTACGAAAAGAAATATCTAGTATCAAAAGAAACATATTATTTGCTTCCAACTTTTTAAAACGAGGCGATTTATCATTCTTGGGAAATATAAGTTTAATCCGCATGAAAAAGCATGACAAACTACTTACCCTTCATTCTTAGGTGATAGCACGCTCCTAATAACAACACTAGCGGTGCCTACAACGTTTTCAAAGTAGGTTAAGTCCACTTCTTGTTCAGAGTCTCTCATGTTCACGACGACGATGAAAGTTTCTCCATTATACCACCTGCAAAGTTTAAACTTTAATCATTATGCAGTCGTTAAAAGGACATTATAAACGAAACAATATGTTTTATGAATCATGCGTTTTGATGTATGACAAAGATGTTTCTTGATTTTATTGAGCAGTATTTGTTTATGAAATTGGAGAAGAAGGTTTTAAAAATTATCGGTATATTGTATATTGATTACCAATGAGTGTAATTAATTAATATTAATGGTCTTCAATATTATTTATCGTGCGACAGGTGTTAGTCAAAATTTCTGATCCATTTTTATGTACATTTTATTTTCTTCAAAAACAATACCTTCGGAAAGCAAAAACGTCCTTATTCAATGCCAAAGAGTCATATCGGCCGTAACGGAATACTTTTTCTTGTCTCAAATCAGCTAGAGCTTGATAGACCTTTAGATTTGACCGGTCAGCTGCTTTTTGGGCTTCAACGTTCAAAGTTTCATATCCTTCAGCGACGGGCAGCCATGTTTTGTCAGCAGTTGAAAACCCTGTAACAAATATTGTAAAATATTCAGTCAAGATTTAATTTTTGGCGGTTTATTAGAAATTTAAAATGTACATTATTAATTTAAACTCAGAAAAAATTGTATTATTTACTACTACTTTGGATTTTTTATAGAAAACACGTGCAAACTCATTATAGAAAATAAAGAGTAGTCTGTTACCTGCGTTCTTTTCAGCATTCCACTGGAATGGAGTTCTTTCAGGATCTCTGGATGACTTAGCATAATTGATAGGATCGTTGGTGTTGCAGCCAGATGGGTCCACTGTATCTTCCCAGCTAACGTAACCATCTACTAAACCTATTTCTTCACCCTGAAACATATTTACAAATTAGTATCGTAAAATTTATAATTTGAGGACATATAATCTTTTATAAGTGGCTATTCCTAAATTCTTACATTTGATTGAAAATTAACAGTTTGAAATATATCTGAACTCATGGTATTAGCTAACTCATACTAATCACTTGTGCCGACACATTGAAGTGAACCCAAAAGTTTGAAGATGTTTCACGCCGAATGATAAAGGCCTCAAGGTCCCCTGTACTTCAGTTGAAAACTATTTATCAGCACGGAAAATGCAAATGCCAATTCTAAAACGAATATCAAATATTTACCATGTATGTAACTCCTACTCCAGGAAGTAGCAAAACAATCATATTTATTCCGTCAACCAAGGTAGGTCCGTATCTAGTAGCCATTCTGCTATTATCGTGGTTTCCGACCTAAAAGGAAACACACTATAGTAATCGTTATAACAGTTAAATTATGTTTTTAAACCATCTCGTTATATTTTAATACCTACCACCCAGTTAGGATCCTTATCTACAGGCTTGTATGTCATAAATTTATCAATAGCTCTCTTCATATCAGCGGCAGAAGACGAGGCATCCACATCAGTGATGAGATCAAAGTTGAACGGCATTTGTGCACCAATTCTATCTCCTTCACCAAAATACTTAACTACGTCTTGTATGGATGCGTATACTTCAGTCATCATAACTCTGGATAATCCATCTTGTTGAGATACTTCCTCAAATACATCTCTCCAATCATAAACCATGTAGTACGTTTCATTTTGGTCTTTAGTATATATGTGAGCCAAGTAGTCATGGGATTCACTATCTACATCAGTTCGTCCTGAATAAGGTTCGTCAGGGTATCTACCCCCATAAAGTTCCTTATCTACTTCAAACAAACAATTAACGGCGTCTACTCTGAATCCTGCAACCCCTTTATTTAACCAGAATCGGATTATGTCCTGAAAATAAATAATCGGTTGAGGAAAAGCTTTTGTACTTTGACCTTTAAAACGCAATTCATGCTTCTATTTTTGAATATAATTGGAAAGTCTGAAACCCTCAAATTATAAGTTTTATTTCGAAGATTTCAAAGATTCTAAGAAATGTGTCCCAAAGTCTGTCTAAGTTTCAAATAATTATACGTTATGGTATACCTGCAAACGTGTAGGCGCTACGTATTTCGCACTAATAACTCAATATTTCGAAACTTTGTTGTAACTTTTCTTGAACAAGTAGGAACAAAAATTTATGGAGCTGATTTTATATTTATGCCAAATATTTGTTACAAACCTTCATCTCTTCGACGACATCAGGGTTACGGTAGTTCAAATCCGGCTGTCCAACAACGAACTGATGGAGGTAATATTTGCCAACTTCCTCCCTGTATTCCCAAGCACTACCACGGAAATGACTTTTCTGGAAAAAATAACAATATGATACAAACTAGTACTACATCAGATTGATTTTGTTGTAATGGTATGCGATTTTCTTTTTTTCTAATATAACCAAAACTGAAAATATAAAGACACCCAAAAATTTACACCGTGAATTTTACTAAAAATCGCACACAAATGTTCTTTATGAATGAATAAATCGCGTCGCTCTGAAAATTTTAGTTCCTCGATTTTAACCTTCACTCTACAGTTACTAGCGTTGCCGATGCGCGATGGTCTGGAAATAAAATATCAAGTTTGGCATAAAGGTAATGTTTTGCGATACGCTCGATACTACTTTTTTATATATGGGATCATTGTTAGGAAATATGTACCTATGTTTGTTACTCTTTCACAAAAAACTGCGGGACGGATTTGGATGAAACTTTACAGTTCTATAAGTTAAGAATATATTATGTTATTTACAATAGTTAACAATATATTTGATGTTTACAATAGTATCAGAATAACAGATGCGTCATAGATGCACCTATGCTTGATTTTGCACGCGGGTTCATCTGCTGGTGAAACCGCACGGCACAGCAGTAATAATTAAAATACCAAAGAAACAAAATACTAATTACCCAGTTACTAGGAGGTTGCATTACACCGTTCTCATCAATAACTCCGTCTTCCCAAACAAAATAGTTATAATATTTCTCACTTCCATTCAAAGCCTCTTGGAACCAGACGCTTTCGTTTGATGTGTGATTCGGCACCAAGTCCAATACAATTTTTATACCTAGAGGGAAAAATATTCCGTTAATATAACAATATTTTGTAAATGGATATATAGGAATTTCTCCAATAACATAAAAATGGCATTATGCGAATATTATGAAAATATAGTTTCAATTATCTTTTGTAGGCTTCACATTATCTACATATTACTTTATGGTAACAAAAGAACTATCAAAATACCTAGTACCATTTATTATTATTCAAACTAGATTTCTTCTCCTATATCTATCTGTACAATCCTGCCATTAATAAAATAAATTTAATAAATAAACATTTTAAGACCACAAGAAAGTATATCCTAATGGTGCGGTCACACAACACGGGTGCATGAACAAACAATATGTTTACATCAAAAATGATATTTTAAAACAATATAAAAGCTTTTCCGAATCATCATATAGATACAAATTGCTGTTATCAGATTTATATCAAATCTTATAAAAGATTACCTATATCTCTTTAGTGGGGAGACATGTTATTTTTAGTTTTTACACCTACATACATTTAACCTTCACCTTCAAATACGTATTATATTCTTTTGAGATACGTACTTTACAAGCGAGAGATAAATATTATTAAGATTACAAATAATATATCTATACAAATATTATAAAGAGGAAAGGTTTGATTTTTTGTTTGTTTGTTTGTTTGTATGAATTGAATAGGCTCCGAAACTACTTGGCAGATTTGAAAAATTCTTTCACTGTTGGAAAGCTACATCATTTCTGAGTGACATAGGCTAGGTTTTATCCCGGAAATCCCACGGGAACGGGAACTATGCGGGTTTTTTTTTGAATTCGCGGGCGAAGCCGCAGGCGGAAAGCTAGTATGCAATAAATACAGAGTGTTAGGTAAATTAGATAAAGCAGTTAGGTAGTTGTTGACTACCATTACTACTAATCTACTAATAACAAATCTTTCTATATGAAATGTTCTCTGCTGCTCTTTACATGTTTTTCAATAATCTAAAGTATTACTTTTCTTGTCATGTAAATCTATTCCCTAATCATTTGACACATAAGAACTAATATTGATTACATACTTACCTTCGATTAGGGATTACCTATCTCGTCATTCAAAACTATACCCTATTTACTTATATCATAAGAATTAATATTTCTGTGCCTCCAGTGAATAAGGGAATAACTCAAAAACAGCACTTTTCAGGAGAGACAAAAAACTATATATCAATACTAAATCTTTATTAATTCAAAATTTTAAGCTTGTATGTGTAAGATATGATGTTAGACTATATTTTTACATATGAACACATATTGTAACAACCCCATAAATATACTTTTTTCGTGTTTTTTTTTAGTTGTGGCCTTATGAACGAGTACTTCATGGAATAACTCAATGTATTCACATAATTTTTTTTTTACTCTTTGCAATATAACGACTTATGCCCTTATGCACTATGTTCATAATCGCACAACACGACTTATATTATTGCCAGTTTTGGTTTTATAGAAATGATGTGACTTATTATGCTTGAAATTTGTGTACTTTATGACTCAATTGAGGCATTTTAGTGGAAAAACTATGCACGTAGCTTGAAAAACGAATGAAATCAACGGGTTTTTTTTATCGTTATTAGATAATAAAAACAAAACAACATTTAGGTATTTATGCATTTAACCCCAGAAGTCCAATCTACGTAAATTTGACGTATGAACTCTTCTATATTTACCATCGAATCGCTGCAAAATCCAGAACCAACTTATTAGCCGTCGAGACCTAGCAGTACATAGTTGGCTCATCCAGGTAAATTCCGCCATTTGGTTGTAAAGAGGATGTTGTGCGTCATTTTGACGTATAATTGGGCTTTTCGTAACTTTTAAAATTGTTTCAAATTTTTATTTTGTGATATATTTGAATAATTTTTTTCCAAGTCACGTTTCACATGATATCTATAGTATTATACTATAGATTGAGTATAAAATGGGATCCAGACAACTTTTATACTAGGACGAAAAACCTTCAATTTTAGTAAATGACGATTATTGTCCTCCGCTGGATTTGGACTTCAAGCAAAGGGATTGGGTGACTGAAGATGTTGTCCGGAGTAAAACCGAATATGTTATGGGGTTTTGTTACCCATGTATAATGAAAGTCGTAGATTGTAAAATAAACCTTTAATCGATCTTTCAATAATACAGTACTATGTTGTTAATGCTATACAATGTTTCACCAGTCACCACAATGAGTCTAGTCTGTACAGGTTAGCAGGAGACAATCATTGAGTATTGGTATTAAATACGTATCAACTGCGTATTGCGTTTTGCTTATTAACTATTGTCCTAGTGAAAATGAATCGTCGAATCAATTTAAAATTCGATCAAGTGCGTTCCGTTTCGGAACGCCACAGTTAATAAAATATAGATAATAAAAGTGGCAACGCCACAATGTCATGGTGGTATACATTGAGGATACAAGCACTATAAAGAGATAAGAGAAGCCCGAAAACCATATTCCTGTATGTTCAGTTAATACAGGAAAAGTTATAGGTGGTCAGTGGCGATATTTTACGGCATGATATAGAATTTTAACAATTTCTATATCATATAATATCAAAATAATATAGATTAATAAAGAAAATACAATGAGCCGCAAAGATTTTATGAAAAAATTAAGCACAGATTTGAAGGTGCCTTGGATGCAAATACGACTTGTGGCACGCACTTTGAAGAGACTCTATGTGACAATAGCCCAATTTTTTCAAAATATGTGGTACCAGAGTATCCATAAAATGTTTACGAAAATGCAGGACCAAAGAAGTATCGATATTGCGGATTTTTTTCCTATAAAAAAGGCAAATTACCAAAGCACAGTGGCTAAAACGCTATATGCGGAGAAAACAATATTCATAATTGTCAAGACTGGTTATAAATACTTTTTTTTTATGCGACTACTATAGACTATAGTATTATTGTCTTGATTATTGTAGTTAGATAATTTTTTTGAAAAAAGATTAAAAACGAGTTATTTTTTAAAAACTTACCCAATTATAAGAAGAAAATACAAGTTTAACATTTTTGTTGGCTTTTTTTAGATGATTCAATTATCGTTCTGTATTTATATAAACAAAAGAGTATAATATCATTAAATGCACTTAATATGTTAACTGTATTTTTAATATCTATTGCAAAAAATAGTTAATTTCCATAGAAATATATTAGTATCCCAAGTTAACTGATAAATACCTTTTTTAAAAAATATAAAGATTTGTTGTTGCAGATTTATTGAAAAAACGATTTAAAAATAATAAGGAATAGTGTGTGTTGTTTCCGTGCAGTATTCAATTAATAGACCAATAGCAACACGGCATTAATGCCAAACTGTCTCATGTCGTCACTTGAACCAATGACACTAAAAGAGTTGTTCCTTTATGCTCATGTTAGAAAAATGACACAAATGCGTTTATACCAAAAATAGTGTTAGGACTGATGGAACAAAATGAATTAAGTCTTTATTCAAAAAGTATAACTACACATACGTCTTTGTGTTCGTGGGTACTTTTGACTCGAGACGAATAGTTCCTTTGCGATTGCTTAAAATGATGGATAAGGTAACTTATACCGTTAATCACACCCTACTTATACCGTTTGGGTCATTCAAAAAAATGGGTTAGGACGCAGCTAGAGATATGACCTTTTGATATGTTGTGTATTTTGACGAGCTGAATCCAATGGTGCAATAAAAACCAAAGGGAATAACTCGTCTTACTCCCTTATTCACTGGAGGCACAGATTTAATACATACCCAGTTCATTAGCGCTATTGAGCAGTTCATCAAAGTCCTCCATAGTTCCGTATTCATTCTGAATGGCGTAGAAATCCGAAATATCGTAACCAAAGTCATACATCGGTGATTGGAAGATTGGTGATAGCCAGATAGCACCGGCACCGATTTCTTTTATGTATTCTAGTTTTGATGTTATACCTGTAGACAACCTTTTTTTATGAAACTGGCATGAAATGCATAATATAACAAAAAATATACTCTAGGACACTTGAAATACTCGAAAAAATTGTTTTCGAACTTTTATGAGCTCATGTGGTACAAACAAGCAAATATAAATCATAATGTTATAAGTATAGATATAGCGTGAAATAAAAATGTAACTTGCTCTACAAAAATTAACTCTAAAAAAATTTAGTTTCTCTACAAATGCATTGTTTTAAATAAAACTCATTTTGTTTCAATATAAATTGTATTGTTCTATGTTGTTAATATTGGAATGTAAACGAAAGTCAAAACATTCTGCCAGTATTTATTTCAAAGCCTACTTCAATTAGTTTGACATGTTTCTGATCCTATTGTGAATAGAAATGAAACATGAAACTAACTGAAACTGGTTCAACAATACCTTTTAGTAAGTAAATACTAGACATTGCTTTCTCCACTTCGGATGCTTTAGCTAAAGGATGGCAAGGATTATTATTTCATCGAAATAAACCACAGACTATTTTATAAATACATAATATGTAATATTATTTACGAATTTAGTTGCACAATATTATTATTTGGTGGACCGGATACATCTTGGTAGTTTTTCTTATAGAAAGCTTAACAAAAATATGCAAACTAAATCATGTACATTTTATCCGAATTCAAAAAAAGAGGAGATTCTCAATTTGACTATGTCTTCTGGGTCAACCGATTTGAATGATTCTTTTTTTTTTGGAAGCTGATGCCTTCCAGCTCGTGCAATTTTGTATCGTTCTAACAATTTTATGCAAATTAATTATTTAAAAGTTTGTTCAAAATAATTATTACCTTTAAGATCACCGATTCCATCGCCGTCGCTGTCCACAAACGAACGTGGGTATATTTGATAGAAAATTGTCGTCTCCCACCATTCTAATTCCCTTTCCTCTTGCTTTATTATATGCCCACTACTTAATGCAACTAAAAGTGACAAAATTATTGCCACTTTCATTTTTAATTTCTATTTAATGCATGCAAAACAATATTCAAATTAGTGCGCACGATGTAACGTCCCCCGTGGTTAAGACGATGGCAGATTCTTTTCAAATTTATACTATGAATGTTTATCTTTGTCAACTGTTAAAGATTAGATAGTATAAACGGTATTTATCTGGCTACTTGAGATTGAGAAGAATCCTGATAGCATTGTGTAACAAACAAACTTGTTTAGAGTCATTTGAATGGGTGTTTTGATTTCTTAACAAGATTAATTATTATTATTATAAAAACTCTACTTCTAGCCTATGTCAAAGTTCTCATGATTACAACGACACCTCAGTTTGAGCGGTTTCAGCTGCATATTATACCTCTACATGCATATATACACTCGAAAAAAATTGGTCGTCTGTAAAGTCGGTTTACTGACGATAGTTGAACGTGACAACGGCCGATTGTGCTTCTTTGTCGCTCGTTCCGCGCTCTCGCTTGCACTTCAAGCCTTACATGGAACGCCTCAGAGCGAGGTAACACCGCATGAGTCATGTTTTTTCTTGCGTGCAGCCGGCTATCGAATTATAAGACGTTGTCACGTCAAAACCTAGCCCGCCTTCTTTCGCAGGGCTGAGCGTAATATCCAGAGTGACTCTATATACATTTTATAATACAAATTGTAGAACAATTCATGTTATTTACATTTGTAAAACAAGAGCCACTGAATGGATTGTAAAGATTATAGCTTTTTTAGATTTTTCTCTGTCTAGATTATGTAAAATTTTTTACTCAAATTATTTACCGACTGGAACCGAGGCTAGCAGCTAGTATTAGTAGATAGAAGGTAGTTATAATAATATCAATCAAACTAATCATTAAGTTTGCATATGATAGATAATAAATAAAGAGAAAGACACTTCAGAAACTTATCAATTTTCGATTTCAATTATGTAATGGATTTCCCCGTAAGTCTAATAAATAAACAAATGATAAAATTTAAATTATTATCTACATACTTACAAAACGATTGAACCTGTTAACACTTAAATTTCAATCTGATTCGTATATATTCTTTTAGAATTATATTTTCCGCATTTAATAAAAAATAAATACGTACCTACGGAGCAAATTCTACAATTTAACCTCGAATCCTCTACACTCACAATATCCAATACACCATTGTATTTATGTATTTATATTATTCACTTGTTACTTAAGACAAATACAAATTTGACATAATATGGCGGACGCTTCATGTACCCGGACTAATAGTCCATTAAAATGTTACATTTTTTTGAAATGTTACAACATTTTCGCCTATAACTTTTTTATTTATAGTTCTACGACAAAAAGTTACTGGACTAAAGTTGTAGAGAATTTAATTTGCAACAAATAATGCCAACAATTTTTTTTAATCAGACAAATATTTTATGGGATATATCGTAAAAACCATATCTACCACTATTTTCAAGATGGCGGCC